>BJCO01461415.1:0-13788 GCA_018326465.1 Flaveria floridana | reverse complement strand
CAGGCACCATGACCCACTAATAATAAACCAAGTTTAACAAAATAGTAAGGTTGGTGCCAGATCAGGTGATGCTGGTGATGAGGAAGATCAAGAAGTACATTCACGGATTGCTAGACATTCACAGGCATTTGATCAACGCCCAGCCGGGTACCTTTCGCTTGGTGGTAGACCTGGCGGGTAGGTTCTATGATGAGAGGGAGGTGTAGAGGGTACGTGGTGGTGACAGGAACTGAAGTAGGAAAAGGTTTGGACGTGGCGGTTTCACCCCAAACAACAAGAAGGCGAGGGTTGATGATCGACGGGTGGTTGCAACAGGTTCAGGTACGAAAAAGTGTGGTAAGTGCGGGAGCGAGCACGTTGGTGAGTGCAGGATGGGGTTAAATGTCTATTTCAAGTGTGGGAAGCCTGGCCACATCTCTAGGGATTGTAGGGTGAGGAGGTGTTACGACTATGGTGAAGTAGACCACCTGAGTCGGGACTGTAAGATGCCAAGGGCCGAGAGTTCCGGAGCAAAGAAGGGGACAGAAGATGGAGGATAGAGGGCAACTGCTAGAGCATTCACGATGACGCGGGAGGAGGCTAGAGTGGATCCCGACGTCGTTTCAGGTATGTTTCTAGTAAATCAAATTTGTGCCTTTGTATTATTTGATTCTGGTGCTAGTAGGAGTTTTATTTCTACTACCTTCAGTGATAAGTTGTCTGTTGGTAGTAGAAGCATTTGTGAGCCATTCGATGTAGAAACTGGTATTGGTAAGTCCACTAGAATCACTGATATGATAGAGGATTGTGCTGTAGAACTAGAAGGTCATAGGTTTTTTGCTAAATTACATGTGATTCCCCTGGGCGGATTTGATGTGGTGCTAGGAATGGATTGGTTAACGACCTATGACGTAAACATCTTGTGCCGCAAGAAGATGATTCAATTAATTGTTCCCGATGGAAGTTTGGTGAAGGTTTACGGTGATCGCGTCGCTATGTTCTGAAGGTGATTTCGATGGTGGTGGCGGGAAAGTACATGCGACGTGGATATAGTGACTATCTGGCCTACGTAAAAGATGTGGACGCGTTAGTAACACAATTATCCAACGTACCTGTGGTATGTGACTTCCCAGATATGTTCCCAGAGGATTTGAAAAGAGTTCCATAGGATCATGAGATTGAGTTCTAGATTGATCTGATACCCGGTGCTCAACCCGTTGCCAAAGCACAGTATAGATTAGCTCCTACCAAGATTAAGGAACTAATGGCTCAACTGCAGGAGTTGATGGATAAGGGTTTCATACGACTGAGTATCTCTCCATGGGGTGCTCCGGTCTTATTTGTGAAAAAGAAAGACGGTAGTATGCGGATGTGCATCGACTAACGAGAGTTCAATAAGCTGACAGTAAAGAATCGGTATCCGCTACCAAGGATTGATGACTTGTTTGACTAGCTCCAAGGCGTCAGTTGGTTCTCCAGGATATATATTCAATTTGGTTACCATCAGCTGAAGGTGAAGGAGCGGCACATTCCTAAGATAGCTTTTCGCACGCGTTATGGACACTACAAGTTTCTTGTTATGTCCTTCGGTTTGACTAACGCGCCAGCTGCTTTTATGGATTTGATGAACCGAGTGTGTCGGCCAACGTTGGATAAATCAGTGACTGTGGTTATTGATGATATCCTGATTTATTCAAGAAATGAGGAAGAACATGCAGGCCACATACGTGAGGTGTTAGAAACACTTTGAAGATAGAAGTTATATGCTAAATTCTCTAAGTGGGTTTTTTGGTTACGCGAGGTGCAATTTTTGGGTCACGTGGCGAATGCTGAAGGATTATGGTGGACCCAGCAAAGGTTGAGGCAGTGATGCAATGGAAGTCTCCAAAGACGCCATCTGAGATCCATAGTTTCTTGGGTTTGCCGGGTTATTACAGGAGGTTCATCCAGGACTTTTCTAAGATAGCCTCACCTTTAACCAAATTGACCCGCAAGGATGTGAAGTTTGAATGGGGTCAGAAACAGGAGGATGATTTTGAGGAGTTAAAGATAAGATTAACTCAAGCTCATGTTTTGACAATACCCGAAGGAAGTGAGGACTTAGTGGTGTATTCGGACGCTTCTTATTCGGGACTATGTTGCGTGTTGATGCAGCGTGGAAGGTTAATAGCCTACGCATCCTGATAGCTAAAAACCCACAAAGTCAACTACCCTACCTATGAATTGGAGTTAGCGACTGTGGTCTTTGCGTTGAAGATTTGGCGGCACTATACGGGATGAAGTGCACAATCTTCACATATCACAAGAGCTTGAAGTATTTCTTTTAGCAAAAAGATTTTATAATGAGATAGAGGAGATGGTTAGAGCTCATCAAAGATTATGATTGTGAGATCCACTACCATCCGGGTAAGGCCAACGTCGTGGTTGATGTCCTTAGCCTAAAGGAGAGACCCGAGTTGATTGAGGTAAAGGCTTATCGGTTGGTTATGACAGCTGACGTGATGACCCATGTTAAAGGGTTCCAAGATGAGGCATTGAAAGAAGATCGCCTAAATTCCAAACGAATGTAAGGTCTAGTCACAGAATTGGGTGAAAACACTCTTGGTGTTAAAACCCAAAATGGATGGATATGGATTTCCCATACGGAGACCTAAAGGGACGAATCATGGATGACGCTCATAAGACTCAATACTCGATTCATCCCGGTGCCACAAAGATGTATCAGGATATGAAGAGAGATTATTGGTGGCAGGGTATGAAACGCGATGTAGTGGAGTGCGTGAGCAAGTGCCATACTTGTTTGTAAGTGAAGGAAGAATATCAGAATCCTTACAGGAAGATCCAACCATTGGATATACCAGAGTGAAAGTGGGAGCACATCACCATGGATTTTATTACTAAGCTACCTCGTACAGCGAGGGGTGCAATACCATTTGGGTGATCATTGATCGTCTGACCAAGACTGCTCACTTCTCACCGATCCGCAAAAAATATTCATCCGAGAGATTACCGAATCTTTTCATTAAAGAGATTGTAGCTCGTCACGATCTGCCGGTGTCTATTGTGTCAGACCGTGACACCCGATTCACTTCAATGTTTTGGAAGAGGTTCCATGATGCGGTGGGGACGAGGCTACATATTAGCACAGCTTATCATCCTCAAACAGATGGTCAGTCTGAGCGGACGATTCAGACGCTTGAGTATATGCTTCGAGCATGCGTGATCAATTTTTGAGGAAGTTGGGACGATCACTTACTGTTGGTAGAATTCTCGTATAATAACAGTTATCATGCCAGCATTGGCATGCCACCTTACGAGATGCTATATGGTAGAAGGTGTGGAACACGCGTATGTTGGGGTGATATTGGATAGAAAGAGTTGGGAAGCCTTGAGGTGATCAAGGCTACCACTAAAAAGTTAGAAAGAATCAAAGCCTTTATGAAGGTGACAAAGGATAAATAATAGTCGTACGCCGACAAGAGGCGTACACTGATCGAATTCAAGGTGGGCGACCGAGTTATGCTGAAGGTCTCACCTTAGAAGGGAACCATCTGGTTAAGAAATTGAGGGAAGCTAAGCCCGAGATACATAGGACCTTTCCGAATCATCGCACGAGTAGGAGAGGTGGCCTATCGATTAGAATTGCCAGATGAGCTAAGTGGAATTCATCCCACATTCATCCCACTTTATTCCCAGCTAATGAAGATATGATTGTACAACTAGATGATATCAAAGTGGATGAACGGTTCAATTATATAGAGCAATCAGTGTCAATCATTGATTGGAAAGAAAAGAGATTGAGGAATAAAGTGGTTCCACTTGTACGTGTACAGTGGAAGCGTAGGAAGGGTTCCGGGTCTACGTGGGAGACTGAAAAGGAAATGAGATAGCATTACCCATATTTGTT
Source organism: Flaveria floridana (assembly GCA_018326465.1). Lineage (NCBI taxonomy): Eukaryota > Viridiplantae > Streptophyta > Magnoliopsida > Asterales > Asteraceae > Flaveria > Flaveria floridana. The sequence continues at coordinate 9,902 of BJCO01461415.1, read as the reverse complement.
CGAAGGGTGACAGGTTTTGCGGATGATACCTCTTTAAGGGGGGTAGACTTGTAACACCCGACATTCTAGACAAATAAAAGAAGAGAAAAAAAATATTAAGGAAAAGAAAAGGGGTAGTATCTTGAATGAAAGATAAAAGAACAAAAGTGGAGGGGGGCTCTGTCTAAAAGTACAAAAAGTCAAATATTTTTATATATATGGGGATGGCCGCCCATACCAACTTTTTACAACTACTTCTATCGACAAAAAAAAAGAAAAGAAGAAGAAGAAGACAGCTGGGTTTCGGTTCTAGTGAGAGAAAGCAGCAAATCTAGGATTAGGTAAGTAAATTTTGAATAATAAGTTCGGTTTTTATGAATTTTGTACCATGAAACCGAGTTCTACGTGTTCTAATATGTATAAGATGTCCCGGTTGGATGTTTTGACATATCTAAGTATTAAGAAATCTTAGAAAGTTCGAGTTTGAAGAATTTGAACTTTAAAGCAGCTAAGGTAAGTTCTAGACCCTGACTTTTTACATGTTTTAACGAATTTTAGAACTGAAAATATATTAAAAATGGTTTTATAATTATTATGTGTGTACACCCGTTTGTTTTATGCTTATATGTTCATGTTTTATGGTTGTAAGTGCTTGTTTGAGGTTTAGAATGGGTGTAATAAGTATAGAACGGGTTATAGTAATGTTTGGGACTGGAAAACAACTTAGAAACATACGAGTAGGTGCACATGCACCCAAACAGGGCCCATGTGCCTAGTATTTCCCTTAGAAAAGTTTTTAAGTAAGCTGATGTGCCCAAACAGGGCCCATGCGCCTAAGAAATTGTCATAGAAACGCTAAGTAAAGGCTCATACACCTAAGCAGTATCCCATGCGTCTGAAATTGCCATAAATATATTTGAGTGTTGGTTCATACGCCCGAATAGTACTAGTGCACCTAAGTAGTTCATGCGCTCAAAGTGAAAAACAGTTAAGTGTAGTGCCATGCGCCCAAAAAGTGCTGATGCGCCTAAGAAGGGCTAATGCGCCTGCATAGTGCTCATCCGCCCAACACTTAGAAAATTTTCTGAAATTTTGAGGAAAAACAGAATTTTAGGGTTTGACCCTAGTTTAACCTATGGACTGTTTTGGGTCTATTTTGAGCATGAATAAGTGATGGTTTATGGATACGATAGGTGTAATGAAATGATGAATGTATGTTATGAATATGTGTAGATGTGTTGTCTTTTAATGATTTTCCAAGTGTATATATTATGATATGATATAATTTAGTATTATGTATGAATGAACGTAAAGTATAATGTAACAAAGTGAAAGATAACAAAGATGAAAAGTGAAACATAATGAAAAAAAGAATGGCTTGCAAGCAAATAGGAAGGAGGCGCATGACCATGTTGTCGTTAGCTCAACTATGTACGGTTTTAATAACCCGAAGGATGCATACAGGGTCAATCATTGAGATTGACAGGACCCTGGTGGCATGCGCTAGGTGACTGGGTCAGCTTCGTGCATAATGTTCGTGTTCTAATTGTAGACCACAGGCCCAACAGCAGCTTCGTGTATAATGTTCGGGGTATTGCACATTGGTCTGGATGAAAGGGAGAGATGACTTGACCTAGGTGACTGGGTCAGCTTCGTGCACAATGTTTGTGGTCTAATTGTAGACTACAGGCCCAACATCAGCTTCGTGCACACTGCTCGGGGTATTGTACATCGATCCGTATAAAAGTAAAAGAATGACCTAACGTATGAAAAAAAGTAAGAAAGTAAAGGAATGATGTAAAGTACGATACCAAAGTATGAGAAAGAAAGTAAAACAGAATGTAAAGTACGATACAAAAGTATGAGAATCAAAGTAAAATAGAATGTAAACTACGATACGAAAGTATGAGAATGAAAGTAAAAGATAGTGTATAGTATGAAAAAAAAGTATGTATATGTCAGCAAATGTTAATGAAAAGAATGAAATCAAAGAATGTATACGATCTCTAAAGATAGTAAAGAAAGTATGAAAGAACGAAAAAAGCAATTAATATTGTTTGAATGTACGTATGATGTGCGCTCATATATGAAGGTAAAAGTATTTTTTGGGAGGGTATTAGACATAAGGTATTTTGATACGTATAAAACTAGAACTCACTCAGCAATGCTAACTTTTATGCATTTTCAGTTGGCAGGTAATTTGCTGAGGATGGAACCAGGGATGGCTACTCGGAAGGGCAAGATTGGCATCCATTCACACATACGATTATTGTTGATTTCTAATGCAATTAACGGATTTTTTCTTTTGTAACCTAACAATGTTTTATTGCATAACAACAGTAATTTATTAATCAGATGAATGGGCTTTCGTTAATGTAATTCCACTGTAATGTTTTACGAAATATATACTATTATGTATGTTTAGAGCTATGAATGACCAACTGTAAGGTGCCCAGAAACGGGGCCTTACATTATTCGACTTCAAGTCCAATAATCTGCAGATGGTATTTTCATGAATCAAGAGAAGCCCACGTTTCCGGGCACCTCACAGTTGGTTATTCACAACACTAAACATACATAATAATATACATTTCATAAAACATTGAAGAAGAATTCCATTAACAAAAGCCCATTTATTTCGTTAATAAATTACTGTTGTTAAGCAATACAATAATTGTTATGTTAAAAAAGAAAATATCCATTAATTGCATTATAAAACAAAATTAATAATATGTGTGAATGGATGCCAGTCTTGCCCTGCCGAGTAGCCTTCACGTGTGCCATCCTCAGCAACATTACATGCCAGCTGAAAAATGCATAAAAGTCAGCATTGCTGAGTAAGTTCTAGTTTTGTAAGTATCAAAATACTTTATATGGTTCATAAAAGAAAATACTTTCTTTATTACCGTACGTAAACATTCATCGTACATACAACAAGGCATAACCTTATTCTTTATGCCTTATCTCACTTATTCATTTGTTTTGTACTGTATCATTATCTTTCGTTATCGTTCGTTTCGTACTTCATCACTTCGTTCGTTTCGTACTTCATCACTTCGTTCGTTTCGTACATTATCTTTTTGCTCGTTTCGTACTTTATCTTTCACTCGTTTCGTACTTTATCGCGTCTTTGGCGTCTTTAGCATTTAGCACGTGACCCAAAAATTGCACCTCGCGTAACCAAAAAGCACACTTAGAGAATTTAGCATATAACTTTTCTCTTCTAAGTGTCTCCAATACTTCACGTACGTGGCCGACATGTTCTCCCTCTCTCTTCGAATAAATCAGGATATTATCAATAAACACAATCACTGATTTATCTAACATGGATCAACACACTCAGTTCATCAAATCCATAAAGGCAACTGGCGCGTTAATCAAACCGAAAGACATAACGAGAAAATCTTAGTGTCCATAACACGTGCAAAAAGCTGTCTTAGGAATGTCCTGCTGCTTCACCCTTAACGGATGGTAACCAGATCGAAGATCTATCCTCGAGAACTAACTGGCACCTTGGAGCTGGTCAAACAAGTCATCAATCCTCGGTAACGGACACCGATTCCTCACCGTCAACTTATTCAGCTTCACAAACAATACCAGAGCACCCCAAGGAGAGATGCTTGGTCGAATGAACACTTTATCCATCAACTCTTGTAGTTCATCCATTAGTTCCTTCATATTGGAAGGAGCCAATCGATACAGTTCTTTGGTAACGGGTTGAGCACCGGGTATCAGATCAATCTGAAACTCAATCTCACGATCCGGTGGCACACCTGGTAAGTCCTGCTGGAGAACATTTGGGAAATCACACACTACTGGTACTTCTGAAAATTGTGGTACTGACACATCCACATTTTCATGTAGACCAGGTAGGCACGGCATCCACATCTCATGTACTTCCTGCCACGGCCATCGAAATCACCTTTGGAACCGTAGTGGTGCGATCGCCGTAAATCGTCACTGAAATTCCATAGGGCGCAACTAATCAAATCATCTTCTTGCGGCACACGACATTTGCCTCATAGGCTGCTAACTAATCCATCCCTAGTACTACATCGAATCCACCTAGGGGTATCACATGTAATTTAGCAGAAAACCTATGACCTTCTAGTTATATGACACCATCGTCTATCATATCGGTAATTCTAGTGGACTTACCAATAGCAGTTTTTACGTCGAATGGCTTATCAATACTTCTACTACTAACAGGAAACTTAGCACAGAAAGTAGCAGAAACAAAGCTGCTACTAGCACCAGAATAAAATAATACAGATGCACAAATTTGGTTTACTAGAAACATAGCTGACACGACATCGGGATCCTCTCTGGCCTCCTCCCGCATCTTTGTGAAAGCTCTAGTACTTGCCTAATGTCCTCCTTTCTCCGGCTTCTTCTTCATCCCGGAACTATCGGCCCATGGCCTCTTACAGTCCCTGCTCATATGGCCCTCCTCGCCACAGTTATAAGATCGTATGGCTCCGTACATCTTCACCACATGACCGGACTTCCCACACATGAAGCACACACTCAATCCCCATTTACACTCACTTGAGTGCTCTCTCCCACATCTACTACACTTCTTTATCCCTGAATTAGATGACATGCACTGAATCCATTTGTTGTTTGGAGTGAAACCACCACGTCCAAACCTTTTCCCACTCCAGTTCCTGTCACCGCCACCTGGTCCTCTTCACCTCAACTACCGCCACCTCTCTCTCATCGTATAACCTCCCAGCCAGATCTGTTGCCGACCTGAAAGTGCTTGGTTGGGCAGTAATCAAGTGCCTATGAATATCAGCTAGCAATCCTTGGATATACTTCTTGAATTTCTTCGACACCGGCGTCACTTGATCCGGTACCAGTCTCGCCATCTTGTTAAACTTGGTGGTATACTATTGGTGTGTCATAGTTCCCGCCTCCAGCTACAGGAACTCCCTCTCAATCTTTTCTAATTCTCTATGAGGACAGAACTCCTCAACTACTAACTTTTTCAATTCTGGCAACCTCATCTTTCCAATGGCCCTGCTGCCCTCGGCTTGGGCAATGTTGTCCCACCAACACAGAGCCGAGTCCACAAACAAGTGGGTAGAAAACTTCACCTTCTAATCTTCTCGGCACTCGCTGATATCATGTACAGCCTCCATCTCCCTCACCCATTAGTGAGCAGCAACAACATTGCCATTCCTATCGAGTGTTGGGGGCTTGCATTTCTGAAATGCTCTATAGTTACAACCACGTGCAGTTTCCTTCATAGCTTCTTCCTCCTCCTCCTCACTCAAGACAATCATCACGGTCTCCAATCGCTCCCTTTCCTCCCTTCCGATGGTTCTTGTCCTCTCTTTCTTCTCAACCTCCCTTACAGCTTTGATCACTTCAGTCACTACAGACGGTAGAATCGTCTGCATGACTTGATGGACTTCCTCTACCATTGCGCCTTTCACCGAGGCCCTTAAGTTTGCACTCTCATCACCACCTTCCTTGTGATGCATCTCGAGCTCTTCACGGGCCCTCTCAGCAGTCTTAGCCTTATTCCTAGTAGCACGTGGTTCAGCACGACGTCCTCCCTGTACTCCACCCCTAGAGGCCTTAGATAATCTACCCCCAGGCATTCTCTAATCGCTATAAGATTCATATACTAATACGGTCGTTCAGGGAATAGCTCAGTTTATGTTAAGTATAGTAACTCCTTAATTACAGTGGCTAGTTGTGATTAGCCACTTACTTTACTCTTTACACCCCAAGCATTTCCTATCTTGACTACATCAGTATCTAAATCTACTATAAGCACATATCCAAATAGCACATGCACATAACTCCAATTAACTTCGAGAAAAGAAATACCTGACGACACGTAGCTACTTGGGCTGGATCCCTTTCCCTTAGTCCCATTCTCAGTTTAAGATTAGGTTTTTGAAAATAATTTACCCAATCACTTAAAGTTTGGCTCTGATACCAACTTTTAAGGCCCCATCCCTGGGCACCTCACAGATGGTCATTCACAACACTAAACATACATAATAATATACATTTCATTAAACATTGTAGCGGAATTACATTAACAAAAGCCCATTCATTTCATTAATAAATTGTTGTTGTTATGCAATCCAACATTGTTAAGTTACAAAAGAAAATATCTGTTAATTGCATTACAAAACTACAATAATAATATGTGTGGATAGATGCTAGTCTTGACTTACCGAGTAGCCTTCACGTGTGTCATCCTCAGCAACATTACCTGCCAACTGAAAAATGAATTTAAGTTAGCATCGCTGAGTGAGTTCTAGTTTTGTAAGTATCAAAATAATTTATACGGTTCATACAAGAAAATATTTTCTTTATTTTCGCACATAAACATTCACCGTACATACAACAAGGGATAACCTTATTCTTTATTCCTTATCTCACGTATTCGTTTCTTTTCATACTGTATCATTATCTTTCATTATCGTTCGTTTCGTACTTTATCACTTCGTTCGTTTCGTACTTTATCTTTTCGCTCATTTCATACTTTATCTTTCTGCCCGTTTCATACTTTATCTTTTTGCTTGTATCGTACTGATAATAGATCATGTTAAGCTTTTCCCCCATCATGGCCTGAAGACACCATTCCGAGCACAAAACCACATTTCTAATTGGCACAAAGCCCGTGGCTGGAAGCCAACATTCCGGGCACAAAACCTTGTCAATATGTGGCAAAAAGCCCGTGGCCCAAAGCCACAATTCCGAGCACAAAGCCTCATCACTATATGGCACAAAGCCCGTGGCCCGAAGCCTGCATTCCGGGCACAAAGCCTCATCACTATCTGGCATAAAGCCCGTGGCCCGAAGCCACCATTCCGGGCACAAATCCTCATTATTTCTGGGGTCGAATGACAAGGATCCTATTGCATACTTATGGATCAGTCACCAAGACTGAACCCTTATATGTGAACCCTCATAGGTTAGCCAAAATCACATGCTATAAAACACACAGTTGAGCTAACAACTCTCATGAATTGTGTTCATCCTTTCATTCTGCTTGCAAGCCTTTTCTTTCTTTCATTACGTTTTACATTTCATCTTTGTTATCTTTCACTTTGTTACGTTATACTTTACGTTCATTCATTCATTCATCATACTATGTAAAGTTATAAGATAATACTTAAGGTATATTATAATATAATATAACGTTTTGAAAATCATTAAAAGATAACACTTCATACTCATATGCGTATCATACATTCATCATAACATCATACATATTCTATTCATAGACCCTTACATATTCATGCTTAAAATAGGCCAAAAAAGTCCATACATGAAACTAGGGTCAAACCTAAAAAATCTATTTTTCCCGAAAATTCAAAAAAATTTCTAAGTTCTTGGGCGCATGGCACTATTTGCGTGCCTGAGGACTATTTGGGCATTTTCTACTATGCAGGCGCATGAGTCTATACTTAACTGTTTCAACACTTAGGCGCATAAGCCACTTGGGCGCATGGGGATTATTTAGGCGTATCACCCTATACTTAGGCATTTCTTCAAAAAACTTAGATGCATGAACTACTATTCAGGCGCATCAGCTTTCACTTAGAATTTTCTAAGACATTTATAGGCGCATGAGCTACTGTTTGAGTGCATCATCATATACTTAGAGTTTCTAAGTTATATTTTCAAGCGCATGGGTCCTGTTTGGGCGCATGACCCTACTTGAAATGTTCTAAGGCAAAAATATCAGGCGTATGGGCCCTGTTTGGGCGCATGACCATCAACTTACATCTTTCTAGCATATTTCACAGTCCCAAACCTAACCTTAACATGTTCTAAGCTTCTCGATACCATTTTAAGCCTTATCTTTGTATGCACAATCATAAAACATCAACATACAAGTAAAAATACATACGGTCATATATACAAAACTTTTAGAATGTTTTACAATCATTTTTAGCCCTAAAATCTATAAAACAAGTAAAATACGGGGGCTAGAAACTCTCATTTGCTACTTTCAAGTCTCAAGCTCTCCAACTTGAACTTTCCAAAGAACTCACACACCTAGATGTGTCTAAAACACATAAACCCGAACACACATACATATAAGAACATATATTCTCGGTTCCTTAGTCAAAACACAAACAAAACTGATCCAATTATACAAAATTTACTTACCAAGATCGAGTTTAGCTGCTCTCTCTAGAACCGAAGAAAATCTGCTCTTCTTCTTCTTCTTCTATTTTGTCGACAAAAGCAGATGGGAAAAAGGTGATATGGGCGGCCATTCCCCATAAATATTATAATATTTGACTTTTGTACTATTTACACTTTACCCCCTTTCACTTTACTCCCTTTCACTTTACTCCCTTTTTCTTTTCCTTACAAAATACTTTTCTTTCCTTTTTCTTATTTCTTTTCTTTCTTTTTATTTTGTTAGAATTTATTAGGGTTACAGAATGGAATCCATTACAAGAGAGCATAAATTTTAAGGAAATGCCATCATCTGAGTTAGACCACCCTAATCCTGTGGATATGAATATTTTTTCATTGAGATCATGGTTCCAAGCACGTAACTATCCTTGAAAGTGACTTAAAATATTGGAGTGTGAATCACTAAGGAATTTGGTGAGAAGCTTTCAAGAGATTGAAAAACATAGGAACAAGATAATTGTGCTTGATACAGATAATCCTCAATATTTAGAAATTACAAAGAGGACGAGCATGCTAAAACCTCAAGAAATAAAATCTATGGCTATGAAGACTAATGTCTATGAAAGAAGGAAGGAATTGATTAAAATGTTTCAATAGACTGAGAAACAAGCTTACAAAGTATCTCTTGAGCAAAAGCAATTATTCAATAAAGCTAGATCTGTAGGTGATTTGGTTAGAAACATGTTACAAAAAGGACAATCAATCTCAGAATTGCTCAATGCAATGATTGCTCCTGACACAACCAATGCAGTGAAAATAGTTGCTTGGAAATATGACAAAGCTTTTGATGGTTTCTTGATCAAAAGAGTGAATGCTATGTGTGATGTGTATCATTTTTTCACTAACATTATAAAGCTGCTAATGCAAGATTTGAAAACGCTAAATAAACTGCCTTTGATCAATCCTACAGGAGCTAAGTGAGGTGAGATCTTTGTAGAATTGTTGAATAGAGGAATCACCAGAGCAAGCTCATTTTTGCAAATAAGGTGTACTCATGAAGATAAAGAACACTTTAACACATTGGAGAAGAATAGAAAGTATTAAAGAAAACAAGCTAAAGAGGAACATTTTTTGATTGAGTTTAGCGATCAATATTTTGAGAAAGTTACGACTCAAGGACTGAAAGTGATACAAGGAACTTATAAGTCAAGACCGATATTTGAGATGGTTTTACAATTCAGATACATTTGAGCTGAAGTTAGTCCAAAATCTAGAAAACTAGGATGAGGACATGATTACTTTATTTGGAGTATTTGAACTAAAACTCTTACATCCGAGTCACATCTCCTTTCTATCAGTTCAAAAGTTTGAGAGAGTATCTCCTGAGATAGCTGAGAATGACAAGAAATATTTCTTATCCACCATCAAAGTTATGAATGTTGTGATGGAAAGAATATCTTTGAGAAAGGCATTGGCTAATGCTAATATCATTAAGAAGGATATCAAAGATATAGAATTCATGAGAATATCAAGCAAAGGCGTATTGGAGATTTATTCAAAAGAGAATAAAAAACCAATTGAATTGTATGCTAATATTGACATTACACGTTTATCAAAAGAAACATTGGAGGTGATGAACCACATGGAGATCAAGACAAATGAAGCTAAACAAGAACAAGGTATTTTAGCTAGCAAGTTCAAGTCAGCTATCACTAAAGCCTTGAAAGAACAAGAGATGTACAAAGAAAAGCTGATGTTCAAGATAAAAGAAGAGCCTGAAGACTTCTTTGATATTTGAAGAC
>BJCO01461414.1:0-17268 GCA_018326465.1 Flaveria floridana | reverse complement strand
AAGAATTCTAATACATTTAAACAATAATCCAAATAATGTAATAGTAATTGTCTTTTATTTTGACTAAGTCCGGGTCCTAGATGAGCATGTAGAAGTCCACTAACTTGCTTAACCTGAAATCATGTGAAAAGTAACAAGTCAGCTATGAATTAGCCGGTGATTAAACACAGTTTTGATGTACACATATATAAGTTGATCAAATGATTGAATAATTCAATTCACATGGTAATGTCAAGACTTATAGTACAATAATATAACACAAAGACAAATCAACACAATCAATCTAATTGACTAAACTGACTTGATCCGCAGACGAAGTCGTGATAGAATATGTGAATCCGGTTTCAATCACCACTCGAGTATTCATATGGGGTGGGTTGTCAAACCAATCGATCTAACATTGTTACCATGGTTGTATGAATTATTGATTGTGTTATCAACCAATTTATCTAACCATGAATACATTATTACAAGTAAGGACATAACATGTAAAGAATTGAATTTATACGTGAAATAGAAGGAAATAACAATGTCTGATTATAGTGTCACATGATTTCCCCAAAATATAAACAAATAAAATGGGCAATGAATACTCACTTGATTGATGAGATTTAAATTTGAACGTGATAGATTAGACACCAACGGTTTTCTTATGAGTAATCTACGGAACGGTGTCTCAAGTTAGAATAATAATAATATGAGATATGGGAATGGATTAGGGTTTCTATTGGGATTTGGGGTTTTGATTAATTTATATATATAGATAAGACTTAATAATGGAATCACTTGTATTTTAATGAATGGTGTTATATCATTTAAATAATTTTAACGTAATTAAAGTTTTTATAATAATGGATAAAATTTAATGTAAAGTGTAAATAATTTCAATAATTATTTAAAGTAGGAAGATTTTAATTTTAACTAAAGGTAGCGTTTGGACCCATAATGATTTATTAATTTAAATCATAATAAAGAAATCCATTTTATAGGAAATAACTAAAAAAATTAATCTTTGTTATATTGTTTTATAAATATTTAAATTTAAAGAAAAATTGCAAAAAATAAGTTTGATGATTTAAAAATAAACAGAGTTTATAAAAATAATTTTTGTAACTTTTAGGAATTTTTCTGTAATTTTAAAAAGCTGAAAAAGGCCTAAAAATGTTTGAGGGTGCCCGGGGTCGAACCCGGGACCTCAAGGTTAGCAAACGAGTGGGGAACCAGTGAACCAATGCTTACAGCCGCGGTATCACTTGGTTCCTAATGAATTTAAACACCTCTAACCCATTTCCCCTAAATTACATAAACCCTAATTCGAATTTGATCAAATTGAACATGAAAACGGATTTAATAGTGAAATCAAACATGGGGCTTTGATTACCCTTGAAAAATCGAGTATGTAGATATGTTTAATTACCCGAAATGATGAAGAGGTCGTTAGAATCGAGTCGAGGTGTTCGCGGCTTTAGTCCGATATTGAATCGTTGTGTGTGTGTGTTTGGTCGAATTGAAGTTTCAGAGAGTATGAGGGTGTGATTTCAGAGGTTTTCCCTCTATTATTTAGGGGTAATTTGATGTTAAACAATGTGTACGAGTTCAACTCAATTGTCGAACATTTGGGTCGATTTTATATGCGATTGAACTGATTTTATGTTAAATTGATGCTTTATTACTATTATAATTATGATTATGCGATTCCAGGCTGGTTAATTGATTCCACTACTCGATGTTTCCACTCAATTTCGATTCGGTTTTAGTGGGGTGGTTGAGTTTGCTTTATCACGCGTAAATCGACTCCATTTTTAAATTATATTGGGGCATAAGTTCGAATCTTCCACACGAGATGGTCGGGGATGTTTAATTGGGTTGAAATCGAGTGGTTTCGGGTGTTGTGGCTCGCCGGAGAGTGGCTGGAATGTGGCCGGAGAAAACAGGGGTGGGGGTCGACGGTGGGTGATGGGTTTTTAAAAAAATTTACACTTTGGCCCCCTGAAGTTTGTATTGTTTATTATTTAATGTTTAAGTTTTGTAAAACAAGTTTTAAATATTACATTTTCGACCCAAAACATTTAGGGTTAAGTTTTGAATAATAAATTTTATTATTATTATTATTTTTTTTGTTAAATCTTTGAAAACCTAAAAAAAATTTAAAGTTATTTTATTTATTTTCAAATTTGATAACTAAGTTTCGTAATTACTAATATAATTTTATAATTTTTTTTATAAAATCATATTAATTACTATATGATTATAATGTGAATTACATGACAATATTACTGCGCTCACATTAAAATAAAATAAATTCCATTGGTTAACATAAACGGGTTCGGGTTTCAAGTTGAAATGGGTCGGATGTTACATCTTCAACTCTGGCCACCTCATCTTTCCAATGGCTCTGCTACCCTCGGCCTGGACAATATTGTCCCACCAGCATAAGGCCGTGTCCATAAACGAGTGGGTAGCAAACTTCACCTTCTGATCTTCTTGGCACTCGCTGATATCAAGTACCGCCTCTATCTCCCTCACCCATCAGTGGGCAGCAGCAGCATTGCCATTCCTATCGAATGCTGGAGGCTTGCATCTCTGAAATGCCCCATAGTTACATCCTCGTGCAGTTTCCGGCACCGCTTCCTCCTCCTCCTGTCTCGAGACAATCGTCTCGGTCTCCAATCGTTCCCTTTCCTCCCTTCCGGTGGTCCTTCTCCTCTATTTCTTCTCATCCTCCCTTACAGCTTTGATCACTTCAGTCACTACAGATTGCAGAATCGTTTGCATGACTTGATGGACTTCCTCTACCACTGCCTCTTTCACCGAGGCCCTTAAGTTCGCACTCTCATCACCACCTTCCTGGTGATGCATCTCGGGCTCCTCACGGGCCCTCTCAGCAGTTTTAGCTTTGTTTTTAGTAACACGCGGTTCAGTACCACGTCCTCCCTTTACTCCACCCCTAGAGGCTTAGATGATCTACCTACAGCCATTCTCTGATCACTATAAGATTCAAACACTAACACGGTCATTTAAGAAATAGCTCAGTTTATCTTAAGTATAGTAAGTCTCTAATTATAGTGGCCAGTTGTCATTAGCCACATACTTTACTCTTCACACCCCAAGCATTTCATATCCTGACTACATCAGTATCTAAATCTACTATAAGCATATAATCAAATAGCACACGCACATAATTCCAATTAACTTCAAAAAAGAAATACCTGATGGCACATTGCTACTCGGGCTGACATCCCTTTCCTTTAGTCCCATTCTCAGTTTAAGATTAGATTTTGAAAATATTTACCTGATTCACTTAAACATTGGCTCTGATACCAACTTGTAAGGCCCCGTTCCCGGAGACCTCACAGTTGGTCATTCATAGCACTAAACATACATAATAATATACATTTCATAAAACATTGCAGCAGAATTACAATAACAAAAGCCCATTCATTTTGTTAATAAATTACTGTTGTTATGCAATACAGCATTATTAAGTAACAAAAGAAAATATTCGCTAATTGCATTACAAAATAACAATAATAACATGCGTGAATGGATGCCAGTCTTGTCTAGCCGAGTAGCCTCCCCGTGTGCCATCCTCAGCAACATTACCTGCCAACTGAAAATGCATAAAAGTCAGCGTTGCTGAGTGAGTTCTAGTTTTATAAGTATTAAAATACCTTGTGTGTTACATACGAAATATACCTTTCTATAAAATACTTTTACCTTTGTATACAACACACATCATACGTACATTTAAATAATATTCATTGTTTCTTTCTTTCTTTCATACTTAAATTACTATCTTTTATCATCGTATACATACTTTCTTTCTATTCTTTTCATTAACATTTGCTTTCGTATACATACTTTCATTTCGTGTTTTTCACTATCTTTACTTTCATTCACATTCTTTCTTTTCATACTTTTCATCCTTCTTTACTTTCTATTCATACTTTTCATTGTTCTTTACTTTCTATTCATACTTTTTATCTTCTTTACTTTCATACGGATCGATGTGCAATACCCCGAACATTATGCACGAAGCTGATGCTGGGCCTGTGGTTATTAGACCACGAACATTATGCACGAAGCTGACCCAGTCACCTAGGGCAAATCATCTCTCCCTTTCATCCGGACCAATGTGCAATACCCCGAACATTATGCATGAAGCTGATGCTGGGCCTGTGGTCTACAAATAGATCACGAACATTGTGCACAAAGCTGACTCAGTCACCTAGGGCATGTCACAAGGGTCCCATCAATCTCAATGATTGACCCTATATGCATCCTTTGGGTTATTTAAACCGCACACAGTTGAGCTAATGACAACATGGTCGTGCACCTCCTTTCTATTTGCTTGCAAGTCATTCTTTCTTTCATTATGTTTCACTTTTCATCTTTGTTATCTTTCACTTTGTTCTGTTATACTTTACGTTCATTCATACATTCGTCATACTACGTAAAGTAATAACATAATACTTAATGTATATTATATTATAATATAAATACGTTCTAAAAACCAATAAAAGATAACACATCATACACATATGCATATCATACATTCATCATATCATCATACATGTTCTATCCATAGACCATCACGTATTCATGCTTAAGATAGGCCAAAATAGTCCATAGGTCAAACTAGGGTCAAACCCTAACATTCTGTTTTTCCTAAAATTCCAGAAAGTTTTCTAAGTCTTTGGGCGTATGAGCACTATTTGGGCGCATGAGGACTGTTTGGGTGTTTCTCTACTATGCAGGCGCATGAGCCTCACTTAGGCGTTTCAACACTTAGGCGCATGAGCCTATTGGGCGCATGGGCACTATTTAGGTGTATCACCCTATACTTAGGCATTTCCACAAAATCTTAGGCGCATGAACTACTGTTTAGGCGAATGACCTTACTTACAAATTTTCTAAGGCAAAATAGTAGGCGCATGGGCCCTATATGGCCGCTTGACCATCATCTTACATCTTTCTAACATATTTTTCAGTCCCAAACACAACCTTAACATGTTCTAAGCTTCTCAATACCGTTCTAAGACTTAACTTAGTATGCACAACCATAAAACATCAACATACAAGCATAAATACATACGGTCATATATACAAAAGTTTCAAAAGTGTTTTACATGCATTTTTAGCCTCAAACTCTTTAAAAACAAGTAAAATACGGGGTCTAGAACTCACCTCAACTGCTTTCAAGCCTCAAACTCTCCAATTTGAACTTTTCAAAAGCTTCTAACACCTATACATGTCCAAAGACACATACCCAAATACATACAAACACATAAGAACATGTATAACACGGTTACATAGTCGAAACTCATCAAAACTGACCCCAATTATGCTAAAACTTACATAACTTGACTGAGTTTAGCTGCTTTCTCCCTCTAAGCTGAAGATTTTTCTACTTTCTCTCTCTAAAAATGTCAAGCAGTTGAAAATGCAGAAGATGTGGGCGGCCATGCCTACTTTAAACAAAATAATATTATTATTTTCTCTTATTCACACTTTACACCCCTCCGTTTATACTTCTTTTCTTTTTCTTACAAAATATATTTTCTTTCTCTTTTTCTCATTTCTTTTCTTTCTTTTAAATGACAAAATTTCCGGGTGTTACATATTTCAGCCTTAGAGACGATAAGTCGGGTTTAGGCGGAAAATCTATAAGTTCTTATGCGTATTAGATATTTTAGGCTGCCATAGATTTCAAACCTGGTTGAGTTCTCACGTGACCTGTAAGTTCTCACGCGACATGTATATCTCGTGCGACTAATGTGACTTGTTGTGTAAGGGTTTGACTTTAGAATGGTTCTCACGTAGAGGGAGGTTTTTGCGCAAGATGATGTTGTCGCATGAGCCTAGTTCTCACATGATTTGCTTTGTATGTGTTATGTTATCTTACGTTCTAACCGTTTTCAAAATGATAAAGTTTTATGATATATCTTTACTTGGTATGTTATGTATTACTATAAGTAAAGTATTATGTAATTAAAGGGAAAGATAATCATAATGAAAAGTAGAACGTAGTGAATGAATGAAAGTCATACAAGCAAAATGAATGGAGGTGCACAACCATGTTGTTGTTAGCTCAACTGAAGTGCGGAATAGCTAGCCCATGAGGATATGCTTCAGGGGTCTAATCCTTGAGATTGACCGAACAATACGAGATCCTTGTCACCTTGCCCCGGTATTGTAGTCATCTTCGTGCACAATGCATGAGGGTTTATTTATAAGCCTCCGCATAGTACTAGTTTCGTGCATAATGTTGGGGGTCTAGCACATGGCATTGATCCATTTCAGTGAAATATTATGATGAAAGATAACGAACTATTATACCGAGGTGTATGTATTGAAGAATGCTCACGTTCTAAAAAGGAAATGCTTTTACCAGAGGTAAAGTATTTTACTTATAAAACTAGAACTCACTCAGCGTCGCTGACTTTGTGTGCATAATAGTTGACAGGTAATTAATGATACTGATGAGATGCAAACATGGACATGAAAGCAATTGGATAGTTCAAGTCTGGCATTTATATTTTTGGGATAGACGTTTATATAAATGAAATTTTGTAATAGAGTCTTTGTACCTTTCCTTAGCATACTCTCCTCTGGGGAATATAGGGCCTCCCTCTCTTCAGTCTTTTGACTTGTCAAAGGGAAGATACTTTCTTCTATCATAATCTTATTCTCTATGTCTTTTCTTTTGATGTAGGCCCTAACTTTATCTATAAGAATATCAAAGGTATTCAGTAAATCCTCTTAATATTTTTCATATAACTATACATGATAAGCCTCATTAATTAAAATGTTAATCTTCATCACATGCGGGACATCCACAATATGCATGCATTCTCTCATGAATTGTGTAGTGAAACTCTCAATCTTCTTATCATCTCTTGTTCTGATGTGAAGTATATCATGAGGTTCTTGATCATTTTATTTGTAAGCTAAAGTATCACACAAAATTCTCTTTGAGCTCTATGTAGTTGTCTATACTCCTGGGAAGCAAATTGTCATACCATAACTTCGCATTCTCAATGGGTGTTTGCACAGACATGTGGCACCATGTACGACTATCACCTTCCCACGTGTCCTGCCCCTCTAAC
Organism: Flaveria floridana; assembly: GCA_018326465.1. Lineage (NCBI taxonomy): Eukaryota > Viridiplantae > Streptophyta > Magnoliopsida > Asterales > Asteraceae > Flaveria > Flaveria floridana. Next base: position 10,159 of record BJCO01461414.1, on the reverse strand, counting down.
GGCATGAAGATGATCATTTGGGTTTCGTGCCCCATCGTACTCTTTCATGCTAGAAAGGACTTTGAGTTTGTCAAGGATAGTAGCCACTATAATTCTTTTCGTAAATATGGATGTATCAATTGACTTGTTAGAGTGATAAGGAAGCAGAAAGGGATCGAGTGCTACTTCTATGGTTACATGCACTAAAGGGCTTGCAGTCATTTGGACTGGCGTACAAAGGGAGGTAAGTTAGATCCCCCTTCCTTGACCAAGTTTGGTTGGAACTTAAAGAGAGACCGATTTAGTCCCCTTCTCTTAGAGGAAGGAAGAGGGTTTATGGCTGCCAATAAGGACGTTAACAATACAATCTAATTTATAACAAATGGCTTTTTGCTGAATTGTACTGTTACTTTCGGCTTGATCCCCTTATCTCAAGCCGGACTAAATATTTTGTTAGAGTCTCCTTTGTTTTCTAATCAAAGGAAAAACTAGACTTCTCCAGGTCTAGCCTTTCACGCCCTGTCCAACATTTCCAACTAGAACCATAGCATGTGTTTATTTATTTTTAACAAAATTGGCATGACCATCGGTTCTTTGTGTATGTCTTCTTCAAACTCTACCAACATTGCATCTTCCACATCGCTTGCTCATTCTCGCTAAGTACATGTGAGTGTCTAGCGATGCTAATGTAGGACATGTGATAGCTCGCGTTACTTTGAAAATAGAACGTGGTGGTTGAGATGGTGTAGGAGCCTCCTTACTAGAGATTACTTGCATGGAATCTCAATAAATCCTTCAAATTGCTCGTAGGTCGTGGATTGGGATAAGGGTCCCACAGATGCCACCAATGTTAAAGCCTAAATCCGTCATAGTAAATGGATCTTCTAGACTGGTGTCTTGAAGGACTTTATGAAACATATTCCTCAAAGCCAACACCATTAGTCTACCCATAGTGAACTTCGAGGGGTGTCATAATGACCAGGCTCCGATTAAGAAGGGGGTGTGTAAAGGAAGTAAATGTAGATAGTGTAAGCAATTAAGGGTATATTGAATGTTCTCTTTTTCAAAAGAGATCATATATATCATTTATTTCTTCTACCGCATTAAATGGAGATCATAATTTTATTATGGTTGTTGGCGATATATTATAATGACATAAGGAGTCAATGCTTTTATTCACCATTTCTTTCTCTGGGAAGAAGATGCATAACTACTTTTATTAATGATGATTAATAACATGGATGTCTCTAACCACACTTTGATTAATTATTAGTTGCGCACATGCACTTATCGGTAATGTTTTATAAAACAGAAGAACCTTGATATTGAAAACGACGCTTCCCTTCTGGAAAGAGGATTTGCCTGCTTGTTAGTTCTTCCTGTTATCCTTTTATTCCCTCAACTTTTTTAATGATATATAGTCATGGCGAGTCCTCTCCTTTGCACCCATGCCTTTTATCTTTTCTTCTTTTTGGCCCATATGTCCTTCTTTTTGTCTAATCCAAATATAGGGTCTTCACCTATAATGGCGATGATGTTAAATTTCAAAAATAGATTATTTACAATAGGGAATTCAATAATTAAAGTAGAAAACAAAATGTTAGAGCAAATTTGGTTTGGAGAAAATAAGATTAACAATACATAGGCGTGATTGATCTAGATCAACAGCAGAAAGGCGAGATTAATCAAATAAACAATGAAAATGAAAGATAAAATCAGGATCAACAATGGAGATGTTTGATTGATTATCAATAACACAAAAGAAAGGATTGATTATCAACAATGGAAAAACAGGATTAATCACACCAACTATATCAATGAAACTAAGTTTGCTTGTCTTAAATTATTATACAAGAACAATCATATGATCACTTTTATTTTAAGATAATGAGGCACAAATGAAAGTAGAATCCAATTATAGTTATGGTAATATATAATTCATTAGATTTTTTGTAAAAAGAAGAAAACAATAGCAGATAAGAAAGACATCACTGTCAGTGTATACATGATGATGATGTTTAAGGAAATACATTAAAACTTATGAAAGACATCATCATAGATTAGCAAAAGCATGAATATCTTGTTAAGATTGTGTTAAAGGAAACATAAGAATGAACATAAAAAAGAAAGTTATTAAACAAGTATATTCAATCAGTAAGAGTTTTTTCTCTTGAGTATTTCAATCAACATAAGGATTATTATGTGTATTGTAGCAGTAGGTTTAATTATTTAGGAATGAAGAATAGAGCAAGAAAACAGTAGAAGCTGGTAACTTTGTTTTCTCATTAGGTGGAAGAAGGTTGATTAAAGGAATATGAGAATTGTTTTTATGAGAGTTATATTCTAGAAAACTTGGCCGTGATCGAGATGAAGGGGGGGGGGGTCTAGAAAAAAGTAAGAATGGTGCAAAACAAGATGATTAAGTAAAAATCCAATAGTAAGGAAGGAAATGATCGAAGTAATAAAGACATTTTTTAGACTAAATTTAGTTTAAAAGGGAGCGTAGAAAGTTAAACAAAATTTAGTTTTATTTATGTAATTATTAATATGTTTTAGGGTTAAAAGTTGTAATGTTATAATTAGAATAGCTAAAGGTAATTAGGTGTTAACTAGGGTATAACAGTTTAACAATGTTTTAGAGAAAGTCAGGAATATGCATGGAAACTTAATTTGATGATCATATTGCTATGAGGAAAATTATTAAATACAAGTTACAGAAGATAACAACCAAGAGAATTACTAAGTTAACCTACAATAAACATTGACAAGCTAATGTATAGCTAATTTAAACTAATATGATTTTAATAAAGATAATATCGGTGGCTTCAATAATGTTATATTATGCCCCTGCAAGATGAACAGTCTAGAGACATTTGGAAAGTAGAAGCCGGAATCTCAATTTGAGTAGAGGTTTTGTGAGTGTACAACTAATTAGTCGTCGCCAGCTATATGTGTGACCCATAAAGAACCATCTTGCACTTTTTCTCTTACAATGTGGAAGTCCAAAGCTAATTGCTTCATCCTCAAGTGAAATACTGGATTTGCTGAGGTAGTGGCATAAGAAAGAACTCGAGCCATTGAACCTCTATTTTTGTTGTAGTAACAACCATGCATAAATTCACCCTTAATAGAAGAATAGGCGAATGTGGTTTGCCTCTTCAAGCTCCATGAGATTAGATTGAACCCGAGATAGAAAATGTATCTGGTGGTTCTTTTATAGTTGTCTTTATCACCCGCCTAATTAGCATCGGTAAAGGCATGAAGATGAAGAAGGAGTGAATTTCTAAGTAAGATGTCATGTTGAATTCTACCATGAAGATATCAAAGAAGATGTTTGAGATCAGCTAGTGTAATGTATAAGGTTTGTACTTGAGTTATGATAATTGATGACGGTGAAGGCAATGTTGGGTCTCGTGAGTGATAAATATTGTAAGGCACCAACTAAGGTCCAACATTCAGTGAGTGATGAAATGGATGTCCCACCCTGCAACATAAGCGGCTTGGAACAGGTAATAGGTGTGGATATTGGTTTTGATTCACTCTATTTGGCTCGATCGTAGTAGAATATCATAGATGTATTTGTGTTGGGAGAGTAGAAGGCCTTGCGAGTGAGGTATTACTTCAACCCTAAGGAAGTAGGATAAGTTGGCAAGATCTTTCAAGAAGAATTATAGAGCCAAAGATTGAATGGAGTGATCGAGTAAGGTAAGAGATGGACCCATGACGATTAAATTGTCAATGTAGACGAGGATGAAAATGGGGGAGATGAGTGTGAAAAGAGAAAATCAAAGATAGTTGGTTTTGAATCCTTGAAAGTTCATCATACCATGCAAGGGAGGCTTGTAGTAAACCATATATATATAGCCTTTTGTAACCTGCAAACATGATTGGGAAAGGAAGGGTTAACAAACCTAGCTAAGGGGTTGAGCCATCTAGACATCTTCGGTTAACGCTCCTTAATTGTAAGAAAGTGTTATTGATGCCACGTTGGCTAAATGTCCAGTTGTGGGAGACGGCAAAGGAAGAACTAAACATAATGTGGCAGTTTTAATAATCAGGCTAAAGGTTTCAACATAGTCAATTCAAGGACGGACGTTGATGAAAGCCTTTGGCTAGGAGGCGAACCTTTAGACGATCAATGGTTTTATCTAGTTTCTATTTTGTTCGATAGTCCCGTTTAAAACGAACGAGATTAAGTGCATGAGTAGATGGAACAAGTGTCCATGTTTGGTTACGTATTTAGAGCCTCAAATTTCTCGGACATTACTTTTCGCCATAGATGGTGTTTTAGAACCGTAATTGGTTCGGTGAAGGAGATGGGAGTGTTATTGCAAAACATGTATTGAGAGTTGTGATAACGAGGATTAAGTTTAGGATTTGGTCTAGTATGTATCAGAGCAGAAAGTGGATCGGGAGTGTGGGAAGGTGAAGGGGAGATAGGCGAGGGACTAGTGGATGAGGGAGTGGAGCTTAGCTTATGAATATGATAGTGTGTGTGAGTGAGGTGGGAGCGGTTGGTTGGGGAAGGAGATGGAGTTAAGGTTAAATACAAGTTACTAAAGATAACAACCATGACATGAGAATTACAATTACTAGCTAGGTAAATCTACAACAACAAACATTGACTTGCTAATTTACAGCTAATTTAAACTAATTTGAATTTAAATAAAGATAACATTAATGATGGCTGGCTAGCTTCTAGAGTGTCGTATTACTCCCATAAGATCGATCGACGTGTTGTTTGGGATGGCGATGGTTGGTGTACGTACTATAAATATATATATATGTATCCATGTATAGAACAAAAAGAAGCTAGGATGATGAACGCATGCATAATAAAGTGAAGTTAATTTGTAAATGTCTTAATCTCTGTTTTCATCAATTAATTTAATTCCCAACAGCAATAAATAATTAGTTCTAAACACATATATAATTTACAAAATTGTCAACACAGATACTACACATACTAATTTGTATAATACTTTCATACATCTTTACAAGTTGCTATAACTTGTCCGTCTTCTATCTTTAACCTTTATCTTCCAATGTTTATCCCTAAAACCTGCAGTTTTAGCTATCCCTCTCCACTTCTGTATCCGTGCATCCATTGTTTTTGTCAACCCACAAAACGGCTTTAGCTTAGCAGGCATCGCCTCATAAACCTTCCACCATTTCCCATGAGCCGAATCGCTTGCATAACGTCTGCGATCCGCCATATCCCAGTTACAATCATAGTCTTTATAGCACACCCATGGTTTCAACCCCAAAAAGTGAATGGTGTGCAAATCATCTGGGATTTCACGGTTAGTACTGTTATTCGGATCTTGAAAAACCTTAAGATGGTTAGCCTTCGAATGAAGCCGATGCCACCATGTAAACGCTTCGTTAAGAAACCCCTGATCGCCACCATTGTATGATCCGAAAGTGAAGATGTTCTCCATGAGGGCATTGAACATGCACTGTGATGGCTCGATTACGATGAGACCTGAGTTGAACATATACTTATCGTTTCCAACTGCGGAGAGTTGAGGATAACTGAACAGCTCATCTAACTTGTTTAACGCGATCAGATCAGCGTCTATAAAGATCACTTTGTCGTACTCAGTCAGCTGCCATATTCGAAGTTTGCTGTAGTTGTATTCGTTGTATGCACCTTTTTTGGCGTGGGGGCTTCGTATGCGTTGGATGAGTTTAATCTTCCATCCAGCGGCTTTAAGGCCTCGAAGGGATTTTGGAGATATGGAATCATCAGCAAGCAAGATTAGGTCCTTTGATGAGTTGGTTTGCAGGATGCTTTGTGCTAAAGCTATGGCACCACAAACATATGTCTCCGAGGAGTGGAGGACCGTTACGTATGCTTCTCGCGATTTGTATTTGGATCCACCTGAAGATCAACGTCAACAACAAGAGTAAATTAACAATGGATTGTTTTTTCCTAAACCATAATACACGTACACGAAGATAATTAGAGTCCAAATAATGTATATTCGCTTGGCATTTCACTACTTCTCTATTAGAGTCCTAAAAATGTTTTTTTGTAAACCAGAACGTGACATATATTTTTTTTAAACGTGTTTGTTAACGAATTAGGGGTTCTCAAAAAAATGATGCTTGACTAGTTTATTTAGTGAAGACCCAAAATGGATTAGTTTTTTATTGGGAGGGTTAGACTCACCAATGCAAAACTAGAATATATTCATGTCGCCAAGTAGTCTTATAATGGGGCATAGCCCGTGAAGGAGGTTACGTTATCATTGGAAAAAAATTTTTGGAAAAACATTATTTTCACTTGAGATGACTTATTAGAATTGCATTGGATCTACATTGATGGTAAAAAATTTCATGAAATTTTAATATAAAAAAGGATTATGATTAGTGGCAAGTTGATACTGCTCATTATATCGGTGGCTACTAAAGATCGTTTAGTGGCGACACAGTTCACCGGTGACAAATGATTTATGATCGTCAAATGGAAACAAGCCTTCTTGTTGACTAATCATTAGTTGACCAGCAAGTGAGCATCAGTTGCAACTTTGGCGATGGGTTCACCGATGATTATCACTCTTATAACTTATATGACTATCATCTATCATAGTTATAACCGTTAAACAATTGGTCTGTTTTATGAAAAACTAGTATCAAGCTTCTCGCGTTGCGGCGGGGGGCGTAAAACCATGCCAAGTAACACCAATGTCACGCCACCGTCAGCGACCACCAACACCAGAAAAACTCGTATAAAAAAACTCTAACCAATAAAACCAAACGGAAAGTAGACGTAAAAACGTTGAATCACGCACGTGGAAACATAAACATTAAAAACAATAGTCGATTTAGGACCTGCACGTTGTGACGGGAATGTTAAATGAAAAAAAAATAATCGTAAAAATATTAAACCACACATGTGCACGTTACGGCGAGTTAACTTTTCAAAATTTAGACTGTTAATCGAAATTTTATAAAAGATAAAAAGTACAATGGATTAAAATTGAAATTAAAATTACATGAGTTAGGTTATAAAAGTTATGAGTATTAAGTTTAAAACAAAAAAATTAAAAGAAAAATAAAAATATTAACAACTTCTTATACACATGATATAACTAATAGAATCAAAAACTGATAATTAGTAATATTTAAATTATTTGGCTTCATTGTGTCTATCACACTTATCACTTGTATAAATTACATCGCAATCATTTTCTGTTATAAGTTCCCACAAAAGTATTTAGCAACCAAACAAAATATGGCAATCTAATTTAGTCTCAAGTATACGTACATTTACTACAGTTTTATCCATCACAAAGTCCTATGTGTAGAAGTTACATAGTAGTCCAGTCGATTTATGGGTAGTATGAAGATGTAGGAAAATACAAGTATAACCTTATTGGATTTTAAAATTATTTTATCTAAAACTAGCTAGTAGTTTATTTGACATTTAGGAGTCAGATTTAGTACGTAATTTGCTTTTATTATAGAACAATCGTGATCATTTAAAAATGTTAATAGAAGAATTTTAATCGCAAATAACATTAAACATTTTTCATAACGATTTCTAAGTAGATTTTGGATCACTCAAGTGTATCACTTTCGGAACTTACGATTGTTCATGTGTTGTAAGTAAATAGACTTTCTTCACAAAGAATTAAAGTGGACATAATACATCCTCCCAAGAAAAGTCCACTTTATTATTTTCTCCATCTATTAAATAAATGTTATATATAACATTCGTGTGTATAAGATACTTATATATATACCAGAAGTGTAATATTTTACATCCGTGACGTGTTTATAATATTTTTATTATTCTTGTAGTATTTTTATAAAAGAGTCAATTATATTTTTTTCTAAACTAAAATTTAAAACACCAAATAAATGGGTTTTGCATAACTACTTGTACATTTACACATTAACTTATTGTATCTCATAAAATACAGATCGGTTTAGCAAAAAAAATTACACTAAAACATTTAAAAAATGCACAAGTTACAATTGTAGTTTTAAAAAGTTTTTAAACATGATATATTAGAAAAATATAGTTGAAATCTTAAACAAATTAAGTTTTTTTTTTGTTTATAGGTAGATAATATAAAATTCTATGTAAGTGTTAGTAAAAGTAAGATTATTATGTAACTAATTGTAATAGGTAATTGTAAATAAACAAACAAACAAACCCAGTATATCCCACTCAAGAGTAGGGTCTGGGGGGTAGGTAATTGTAAATAATGTTATAAATATTATTTTACCCTCAAAAGTGGTTGTATCTTATTCATTAAATAAAGTAATTGTTTTTAATTTTAATATATATCTTAAAATACACATCTCATATGTTTTATATATAATACAGATATATTTGAGTTCAAAAATACCTATAGTTGATTAATTAACATGCACTTCATCGATTTCAAACATTCTTGATAAGATTTTTTAGAGTTTGTTGCTTTAAGTAGCACACAATCTAGAGATATTTTCAAAAACTATGTACTCTTATATACCACCTACAAATCTAGAAAATTAGAAGTTTATAACACATACACACACATACGAGGTTCCAATAATTTGACTTGGAACAAAACCATCTTATTTACGTAAACTAATTTCAATTGGGACTAATAATAATATTTGAATTAAGAAAACTAGTTAACCAACTGATGAATAATTAATTAGTTAATTACCTGGTTGCTGAGATGATGATGATGGAATCATGCACGATCCAACAGGCATATTCACCTTCTGTTGTAGTCTCCTCAAATCTGGTTTATATATCCTGTAATCACCTTCTTCCCATAACATATCATCACACCTAAACATCTCCCACATTGGCCCTGACTTACCAATAAACACCACATACACCTCAGTGCTACCCTTTTCCCACCCACTACTCACCAACACATTAGCCACCACCAGGTTCACTTGCAACCTCAACGGGTCCCGGACACCCTCCGGGACCCGAGCCACCACCACATCCACCTTCTCGTAACCCCGCGCCAACGGGACCTCCGGGCACTTCATCGGCCCCCACTTCCCGTCCTCGTCTACCCACTCTGGGAATAAATCTTCCCACTTCATGTCACCATCAACTCTTTTGAAGTTTATTGGTATTACATGATCAGCCAGCTGACCGTTGACTTGGATCTCGTCAAGGCCGAGGTTGACGAGCCCTATCTTTAGCTTATCGGAGCGGTTTTGGATCATGTCATGGAGTTTGTCGTGCCACCGCGGTGGCGGTTGTTCCACCGAGGTGTAGCGGAGGATCGGGGGTGGTTCGTCGTGGGCATGGAGATTGAAAGTGGTGGTGTGGATGAAAAGTGTTAGGGATAGACAAAGGAGGAGGAGGAGGAGGGTGAAAGGTTTTTGCTTTGAGGAAAATGGTTTTGAAGCCATGCTAATTGCTAGCTAGCTAATATTATCTTTTTGAGTTTGGTATATAAATGAAAGTGTGTTAATATTAATTGAAGGGATCGAAGGGAAGTTTGATGGAAGCACGTTGGCTATTCATAATAGAATTCGGTAGGAAGGGGATTAAATTAGAAAAGAAAACATATTTTATGCTCATATATATTTTCTTGATGACTTTCACGTCTCAGTGTAGGCTTATTATTAGTAATTATTTATTTTTTTTTATTTTAGTAAGATGACACACAACTTTAAACTATTCAAACGATTATACGTATGGGCCACGTAAGCTATTAAATCGAATTTGCACTCAAATTTTAAAAACACTCATTTCTCATATACATTCTTTTTCCAGCGTCCTATTTTTCATGTATATGTGTGTAAAAGTATATATACATATTTTTTAATGGGTAATTGAATTACTGACGGGTCATTAGCTCATCCAATCATCTCTATATATTACTCAAGTAGAAACCTGATACCAAACTTACGAGAAAACTCACATTAAGTGAGAAAACCTCCTAGCCCACCTGAAACTTTTTTTTTACCACATGTGAGACTTGAACCCAAAACCTCTATCTGTTTTTATTAGATCTTGATGTATTTTATAATATTTGAGCTAAGAATCATTGGTATGTATATATATACATACTTAGATACATACATACACATACATACATACATACATACATACATACATACATACATACATACATACATACATACATACATACATACATACATACATACATACATACATACATACATACATACATACATACATACATAC
>BJCO01461409.1:0-27458 GCA_018326465.1 Flaveria floridana | reverse complement strand
GTAAAACATTACATCATATTGCTAACTACACAAGCAAAAGAATATAGAGTAGCAAGAATGAGAACAAGGATAATATCTACTAGAAAAACTAGCATGTCCAAATCAAAGCCCCCACCGAGAAATCCTTCAAAGAAGCATAAGTTAGCTCAGTATAGTTTAACGATCATGTCTATAAAGCTCCTATTGTTATATCTGTTGTCTCCCAATCTTCCACTATTATCACATCTAATGATCATCTAGAAATTGTCTGAGCTCAAAATACAAAAATATTAAGAAGGATACAGAATGGTACAAGCTAGTGATTCAGCTTCAACAAAGAAACTATGACTTCAGTGAAGTGATGAAGTGGAAGATGGATGAATTGAGAGCAAAAGTGAATGTTATAACTCTTGCTGGGATGAAGACAAAGTAGAGTTAGAAAGATAGAAAAAATGAATGCTTAGAGAAAAAAGATAGAAAAAATGGTAAAGGATGGTGATGACAAGTCACACATGAAGATGTACTGAAGGTACTATGGTTTCTCTAAGATGGATGCTTAGAGAAAAAATTTTAAAAAAATGGTATAGGATGGTGATGAGAAATTGCACATGAAGATGTATTTAAGGTACTATGGTTTCTCTTGTAAACAAATAGCACCAATGAATATGTCTACTGTTGAATTTAAAATTAAAGAAATTAAGAGAATAGTTGCAACTGGAAAGCTTCCTAGTTTTGAAGAAGCTAAAGTTAAATGGCAAGTAAGACAAGGTGAAAAGAAGATGATAACTAGATCCTGTAGTATGTCTAAGCCTAGACATCTACCGATCGTTGATCATCATCATCACCTTCTGAAAATCTAATGATAATAATAGACCACTTTCCTCTACGATCAAAGTTAAGAAAGTGATCTAGCATAAATTGATGGAAAGAGAAAACTCTAGGATGTTGATTCTAATTGTTGAGTAGAATTTTATCAAGTGAACATCAGGAAAAATGCTAGAAAAGCTATGGAGTCTAGAAGAAAGAAAAGATAAGATCAATCTACTAAAGCATTTATGCATGTCTTTTCTCAACCCTCATTTGAAGCCTTTTCAATACCATCACAACAATTGAAGTTAAACCATCAAAATCCCTTTCTCAAGAATAGCCTTCACATTAACCTCCCTCATCTGTAGCAACAACTGCTCAACAGGGAACATTAGCAGATCCAACTACTAAGGAATCCCTTATTCTAACCCAACCATCTTTTTATCACGTTGATCATCCTTCAACTACTGAAGGTTCTTGTACACCAGTTCATCAAACTCTCATCAAATTGATCAACCCTTAACTACTAAAGAAATGAAAAAATCAAAACACAAGGAATACTTATCTCCTGAATATATAAATTATTTAACTGATGAGTAGAAACAACAAATAACTTATTGGGTTGTTGATAATGAAATTGAGTGTTACTTCATTCAAAGAAGAGGTGGGTCAAGAGAATTATTTTCAATAGTCCTTGAGTTGTTTTCTCTCAGCTCTTTTAATCTTGATCAATTAACATCTCATATGAGATATAAAGAAGTATGTAAGAGAAGTATGTAAGAGAAGTATGTAAGAGAAGTATGTAAGAGAAGTATGTAAGAGAAGTATAAGAGAACGATATCCACTCTCTTAGACATCTTTGGTGAAGAGAAACATGCAAACCTAGAGGACTAGAAAGATGAAAAGAAAAAAGAGGTGCTCCATGTGGATCCTATAACTGTTCATGATCCGATCATATCTTAGATATATTGAGTCAAATGCTCGGATGTTCATTCTTACTTATACTTATGGAAGAGTGGAAAGAATCAATGAGCTAAACTTGATCAGACTGCTAAGACATAACATTAATAACCTTTCTAGGATCCGTCTAATAAATCCTTTAAAGGCCTGAAGGGAAATATCTTTGAGGCTATGATCAAAAGAACGACTAAGCTCTATAAGTATAAGTATTAGTAGCATCATCCTAGGGAGAACTTGTTAGGGTATTAAGATGATCAAGCTACCTAAACCACTTACTCAAGAAGTTAATCAAGCTCTCACCAAAACAAATTAAGAGCTAAAGTTGGGTCTATTTGCTAAAGACTAAATTTGGTGAATAACTATGTAACAGCCAATACACTACATCTGCTGATCAGTAATTGTATATGCTTACACATTGCTTGTGGAACAAGGATGTAAGTGCTGAATAGTATTAGTGCAACCATGATACTGCAACTATTGAGGATTTGTCCTACTAGTTAATAGAGATTTTGTGTCTATTAGTTGTTCTGCAAAATTTCTTATTCTAAGCGATTATATACCATATCTTAAAGGCTCGAGTTTATGATGGTGGAACTACCTATTGAATCTCCATAGGCTACAGCTTAAGAAGTGTTGACTTAACATATTTCAATTGTTGAAGCATCCTTTCAAGATAAATCTATGATTAAGTCTACTAGTGATTCTAAAGAAAGTACTAAAGCCGAATGTGATGACTCATCCGATGCTGACTCTGATGATTTAAAAGAAAACCTAACTCAATGCACTAGATCTGCATCTTGTCAAAAGAAAAAGCTTGTTGACCCTCTAATAATATCTTCCTGAATTCCAAGTACTATAAAAGAAAGACAATCTAATTCTGCCTACAAACCTTAGACTTCAGTGAAGAGAAAGAAACCATCTCAGAAAGTCAAAATTGATATTGGTAGTTCTCACCAACGAATCATTCCTGAAATAAGATCTGAACTTAATCCTGATTCATCTCTTAAGACTGGCTCATTCTCACCTCCTCGTGATCAGCCGTCGTCATTTACATACTACATCAGAGTTAAGAAACTCAACTCTAATGTTTCTTAACTCAAACTTTATATGGTTGATAAAGGTCAAAATATTAACTCATGAACAAAAGAGGTTGCACACCTAAAGACTCATATGAGAGCTCAGCAAAGGTTATCACGAATCTAATAAAGCTGGTAGATGAATTGACTAAAAACTCTTCACTTAACTATGAGTTACCAAACCCCTTTAGGATTTAAGGTTGCAACTAATCCAAGAGAACTTGACATTAGTATAGAAGGTTATGATATGCCATAACCACATCAACTAGTCATGTAAATGTAGAGATAGATGCAAATCTTAACTATGAGTTACCAACCTCTTCACGATTTCATGTTGCTACTAATCCAAGAGAACTTGACGTTAGTGTAGAAGATTATGATATGCCACAGCCAGATCAACTTATCATGGAATTCATAGAGATGATGTAAAGCTTAATCAATCAATCAATGGAGTTGCAGACACAAGTTCACAATCTAGTAGAACTACTAAGGCTAGTGCACAGATGATCATTAAAGCCATTGAACCAAAATCACAAGTTTAAGGGGAAACCCAAGAAGATGATATTCAAGATCTTATTACAGAGACTAAGACTCAAGAAACATCTACTAAAACCCCTTGCTAAGGAGTGAATCATTAACATGGAGTTAGCCATCATCATGAACGAAATGATATTGGAAGTTAAGACAGAACCTGATGATATAGGTGAGTCAAGCTCCAGAAAGGATAAAGACAAAGGTGAACCAAGCACTAGGTAAGCTACTCTAAAATCACAGCCTGCTGGTTATGCATTGCCAAGAAACTTTATGAGTATTTGATTGAAGAAAAACGAAGTTGGTTCAGGAAGCATATATAGGAATTAGCCCTAAAGACTTATGAATGGAGTGTTAAGTACAAGGAGTTGAAATAGACTCTCATTGTATGGAAATATAATCAGGTGAGGAAGATGTATATGGCAAGGAAATAAAAGGGAGGTGTCCAATATTTAAAAGCATTAAAGGACTTCTCTTCCTGGCCTCAGTTTAATCTAACCACTCTTGGCAAACTACCTCTACAAATCCCCATAAAAGATATAAAATATCTTATGTTTAAGAAGTTCCTAAAAGCTTAGGGTGAAAGTAACTTTGACATGTTGAAGCTATTGTAGCCGAAAAGGAGAGTCTCCAAGAGAATAATTCAGCCTCTCACAAAGAGACCACTACTTCATCTGATCCGCATGCTTCCGAGAAATGTCAAAACAGTGCCTTCACCAAGAAAGGTTCCTACATGTCTCAAGAAGTTTGTTATGTAGTATTACGATGTTGATACTAGATAAGTACTGATAGTGTTCCAGGACAGTAAGATATTAGGTTTCTTGAGCGAGCGGAGTGGTTAAATTTCCAACTTGAGGACCTGAGAGTGTTATTCCAAAATCACATCCATCGTGATCATGAAGCCGGCTCCAATGCCTTCTAGATAATAGTGACTTTGAACGTAGGGCCAATGCGTGAACCAGCACCGGGGACATAGAATACTCAGTACTAAAAGTTTAATGGAGATTGTAGGGTTATGTTTCCTTAATTATGTTTTGTGTTGTAAATTTGTCAACTATTTTAGTTATGATCATAAGTGTGCTTTCTATTGTGTCTATAGCAATCAAAAGTATACTTCCATCAAAATTGTTCTTGCGATCAAAAGTATCTTTTCAAATGAAAGAATGAAGTTTCAAGAAGCTTAGAATTTACTATTAATAGCTCATATATAGTTGTTATCATTTAATTTATGTGCGAACTCTTCTGAGTAATAATTAATTAGAGTCAATACAACAACATTGTAAGTACTTTTTGGTGCTTGTACCTAATGTATGTCATTTATGTATTCTCTTTATTTTTTCTTCATGTACCAAGTAAGTTTCAATGATAACACTCTATATACACACAAACCGTGTGTATTACATCAATAACTTATCTTTTATTCCAATCTATTTTCAAATATTGAAGTTTGACTTTACTAATATCTCCACGTGCACTATAAACGGTCCATGATTCATTCATAGCATAACCTATTATGATTTTGTCTAGTATCTCTTAATTGACTTACTCCATTAAATGATTATATTAAGACATTCTTTTTGCGAATAAAAAAATGGAGAATATAAATCTAAAAATTATAACATTTAACATTTATATCACATGTTCACATTTTTATTAACTTAAAACAAGTAAATTTTATAATATATGAGCATATATGTGTGTATACTTGTGTGTATGTAAAAGTAAATGTATACGTACATACATCTATGTATATGTATATATACATATATCTATATATTGTTTACGTGGAGATATTAGTAAAGTCAAACTCGAATTTCTAAAGAAGATGAAGACGGACACTACAATGATAAACTTCATAAAAGGAGAAGATGAACGAGTTTTAGTAAAGGAACAGAACAACAAAGTGAGATGGCAAACATATTTCCACAACCTTTTTAGCGAATGAAGTATTCGTCAAGAGGAAAGTGATCCATCTATTACACAAAGGAGACGTTTAAATGATTGTTACTATTAGAATATCACACTTCATGAAGGAGAGCTTGTAGGAAAACAGGTAGATCCAAAGCGATAGGTCCAAACAACATACCTATTAACCCTTGGAAGTGTCTAGGAGATGAAGGACTTCAGTGGCTAACGAATTTGTTTGATGGTACTTAGAACATGTAAGATGTTGGATCAATGGAGAAGTAGCATCGTAATACCCCTATGCAAGAGCTAAGGAGACGCCTAGAGTTATGAAAACTACAAGGTGATAAAGCTTTTGAGTCATACAATGAAATTATAGGAGAGAGTGATTGAGCCAAGAATAAGGAAACGCAAATTTCCAAAACCAGATTGATTTTATGCCAAGGAAATCGACTACAAAAGCTATACATATTCTTAGAAGACTTATGAAGAAGTATATGGAAAGAAGCAAGATCTGCAAATGGAATTTACAAACTTGGAAAACACATATGATAGTGTGGCCCACAAAGTGATTTGGGGGACTTTCGAAGCTAGCGGTGTTCCCGAAAGACATATTATGACTATCAAGGATGTGTACGATAGTGCAAGGATAATTGTCAAAACACCAATGGGTCACACATCATCTTTTCCTATACATATTGGCTTGCATCAAAACTCGACATTAAATTCGTGTCTATTTACAATAGTCCTAGATGAGTTGTCTAAGTCGATCCAAGGTATGTTACCATGGTGCTTGCTTCTCGGATGGCATTATCTTAGTGGTAGAAAGTAGGTTGGACCTAAATCGAAGGCTCGAGGAGTGGAAGCAACCTTGATGAGTAAAGGATTACACATCGGTCTATCAAAATAGAGTACCTCCATCGTAAAAGCGACAGTGAGGAAGACATCCAGATGATGATTGGAGGCCATGTCATACAATAAACAACCAAGTTTTAAGTATTTAGGATCCATGTGACTCATCAACTGCAAGCGGGTTGGTACAAGTGGAGAGCATCCTCAGGTGTTCTTTTCTATAAAAAATTTCTAGAAAAGCTAAAATAGAAATTCTATAAGGTTACAGTTCAACCAGCGATATTATATAGAAATGAGTGTTGGTTGATAAAGATGACGTAGGCGCAAAAGCTGGAGGTTGCAATGATGCGAATGTTAAGGTGGACGAGTGGACATACGAGGTTGGATAGGATAACAAACGATGTTTTTAAGGCTCGATTAGATGCAAGAATCTCAGATAAGATAAGGGAGGGGAGATTGAGGTGGTTCGGGCATGTGAAAAGAAGAAAGGAGATTGCTCTGCGAGAAGTGTGGGGAGCCTCATGGTGGACGGAAAAAGAAGCAAAATGCAAACGAAAACTGATTTGGGAAGAATAAACTAGGCAAGATTTAATTGACTTGCATCTCTCCATAACA
This sequence comes from Flaveria floridana, assembly GCA_018326465.1. NCBI lineage: Eukaryota > Viridiplantae > Streptophyta > Magnoliopsida > Asterales > Asteraceae > Flaveria > Flaveria floridana. The sequence continues at coordinate 20,733 of BJCO01461409.1, read as the reverse complement.
TGAATAGCGATAGGAGTTCTTGAAGACATTAGATTAAAGCTACGGATTTATAAGGAGTCACATAGAATTGGTATGGGATGAGGGGTTAACGTTTTTGGCTTATGGATTTTGCAATTAGCTTGTCTATAGAAGGGTATAGAGCTTAGCTATTTCTCGGGTCTCTATATTCTTTTTTGTTTTCTATGTGTCGTTATGTGTCATATATTGTTTATAATTGATATTTGTTGACTGTTTACTAACATGAGCTTATAATTCCGCCATTTTGTCATATGTTATATTGTACACATTTATTTGGTGTCATATGTCTAGAATATATGAATGTGCTTTTATTATAATACTAGTTTGATGCTTGCCTATTTTTGTTTTAAAGATAGTGTGGTAAATGATATATGGCGTCTTTTGGTATTCTTTGCATGTATTATTAGTTATCCTCCTCGCTCTTTTGGTATGTGAGTCCAGGATTTTATTAGAAGCAGCCTAGGATAAGGGGTAAGATTTGCTTTCATACCAACTCTTCTACATCCCTACTTTACAAGTGAAATTTTTACCAGTTGTTTGCTTGCTTATATATGATACCGTATGTTTGTAAGTGCGTAGCAGAGTCAAAGTGTGTTTAGAAACAATGTGTCTTGAGAGTCATTGGGAGAAGCGTAAAAGATTATCAAAGAAAAGAAATTAATCACTACTCGTGTTTTTATTTTAGGAACAATTACATATATACCCTTACAAATATACCTTAAATGTATATATACCCAAGCAAAAAATTAATAGCATATATATCCAATATAATTTTATAACCATTTTATCCCTTGGTTAAAAAAACAAATTCTTAACTTCTACTTCATCATCAAGGAGTAGTATCTCATTATCTCAATTCCAAAATTCGATGTTCAACAGCAACCAACGGAGCAACATCTCATCAAGGAGCAGCAGCCGTCGCCTGTGACGGGTCCTTCGGCATCTCCGATCAACAGTCCTTCAACATCGACGTCAACATCTCCACCGGCGTCGCAGGTGACGGTTCCAATTCCAGCCGACGTCACTCGATCAACTGTTGGTATTCCACCGCCGTCGCCTGCACCACCGTCGTCGCCTGCTCCACCATAGTCGTCTGTTCCTTCGTCGTCGCCTGCTACACCGTACCTGCTCCGCCTCCTCCCGTCGCCGCTTGATTGTTGGTTAGAATTTCAAATTTGTGAAACATCGATTGATTGTTCATGTGGCCATGTGTTTGTGATTTTGATTTGAGTTTGAATCTATAGAAGACAAGGATGCTTTTGCCTTTTGAGCCTCTTGTAGGATATAATGTTCCCTGAATGAGATTTTGTCTGTGGTTTTGGACATACAAAACACAACAATGAAGAAAAAAAATTCATTTGGACAAAAATTCATTTGGACAAAAATTCATTTTGTCTATGGTTCCCTGAATGAGATTTTAACATGTGTTTGTGATTTTAAATGACTCATAGCTAACGTGGAATCATGTTGGTTTGAAGTTTGTGATAATCATCAACTTGTTTACTAGTTTAGAAGGTTCTGCTAATTAATATTAATATATGAGACTTTATGAGTAAATGATCAAAACTGCTAAATGTTCATCCTTTGAAGATTCAACATCAATAATTAGTCAAAGTCATCAATTGATTTGTTTTTGTGTTTGTGATTCTAGTTTATATAAAGTCTTTAATTAATTTGTTTTTTCATAACCCAGTTCTTGTATTTCAATTGATCCTTTAATATAGGTGAATGATTCAAGATGGGGGATGATAATACGGATGTAACCCCGACATGGGAGATTATGATTCAATCACCAACACTAAAGCCAAATGTTATTGAAATACCATCAAAGCATAAGATAAAACTAAAATACGGAGGCTACTTTCGATTTGCTAAGAATTCATATAGGAAAAGATATTGTTTTGGCTACCAAAAATTTATATACATTGACACATACATCTATAACTTTAGTGATTTAATTGAAGAGGTTACAAAGTATTATCCCTCAAATAGGAATCTTGTTATCTCCATTTGTTTTGATGACAATTATGCCACGGATCAATATTTTATTAAGCTTGATTCTCATGAGAACTTCCAGTTGATGCTCAACATGTATAAGGTAGAAAAAATAGTAATTGTTTATGTGACAACGAAAAAAGAATCAACTCTACATGTAACAATTAGTGATAATCCTGAGAAATCCAATAATGTCGAGACAGCTTCAAGGGACCAAAGGTAAATGTTTGTTTTCTAGTGACATTAATATGATCTGCACCAAAATTAGTATTAATTGTTTATCTTTGTTTTAGGGGTGAAGATGAAGTTGATGATGAATCAGAGTATTCCTTAGGTGATGAAAGCTATCATAGCCATTATAATTCTAATAGTGAATTTGAGATGCATAATTTCCAAGAGGAAACTTTTAGCAAGAAAAGTCCAACCATCAAAGTAAACTCGACATTTGATAATGTTAACATATTTAAAAGAGCATTGATTCATTATGCTTTGATTAATGAATTTGAATACTTTCTTGAGAAAAGTGAGCCAACACGAGTCACAGCTAAGTGTGTAGACAAAGATTGTCAATGGAGAATACATGCCTCTCTCAAGCAAGACGGAATTACATTCGAGGTAACTTTATTAGTTTTTTGCAAATTATTATTTTTTGTTTATAAACTATGTATGGAATTATATGCAGGTTAAGACATTTGTAGAAGCACATTCTTGCATTAGAAGCAACAAGGGTGGTAAAAAAGTTGCATCTCAAGGATGGATTGCTAGTGTGGTGAAAGATAAGCTAAAATCTGATGGAAATGTCTCTGCCAAAGAACTTCAGAAGTGGTTTATAAAGAATTATAATATTGATGTTTCATATGATAAAGTCCGTAAAGGTAAAGACTAAGCTTATGCTGAAATTTTTGGTAAGTGGGAAGACTCTTTTGTGAAAATGAACGATTTCAAAGAAGAGCTATTATTATGAAACCCGGGAAGTATTGTTGACATTGAGTATGAGAAAGATGGTGACAAGAAACTGTTTTTACGGTTTTCTATTTCATTGAGAGCTTGTTCGATGGGATTTCTTAATGGTTGCTTCCCTTATATTGCTCTTGATGCATGTCATTTGAAAGGGAGGTTCAATGGGGTTCTAGTCGTTGCAACAAGTGTTGACGGTAACAGTTCTATTTTTCCGGTAGCCTATGGTACATTAGAATCAGAAAATAAAAAATTTATGGATTTGGTTTCTTGAATTACTTAGGAAAGCAATTGAAACACCCAATGGTCTTGTTGTATCATCTGACATGCAAAAAGGTTTGGAAGTTGCAGTCACACTAGTTTTTCCAATCGTTGAGCATAGAGAGTGCATAAGACACTTGTCTAGCAATTTCAAGAAACACTTTCGTGGGGACTTTTTTAGTAGAACTTTGTGGCTGGCTGCAAGAACTTATAATATTACCAAGCATGATAGATTATTAACTGAAATAGGTGAAACAAGTAAAGAAGCATTGGCGTATATTACCGAGAGTCACAACAAAATATGGAGCCGATCCAAGTTTGGGACAACATGCAAGTGTGATTACTTCACTAACAACATATCTGAGGCATTTAATTATTGGATTGGTGAATTGCATTATAAGCCGGTTCTTGACCTCCTTGATTCCATTAGGGAAAAGATTATGGTACGATTAGACAAAAAAAAGAGGATTCTAAACCAATGGAAGGGTGCACTAGTACCTAACTAAGAGTTATCTCAAACAAATCTCCAAAGTTAGTGTAATTATATATTTTTGTTCTAAATTAATTGTTTTAAATTTGTGTGAACTTTGTTAATATAGTTTATATATTGTATGCAGAATTTGGGTGAGTACGAAGTATGTAGAGGTGGTGAAAATCGAGCCGAAGTCAAATATGAGGAAAGACGTTGGGAGGTTGTACTTGATGAGCGAACTTGCACTTGTCGGGTTTGGCAAGTTAGAGGTGTTTCATGTATACATGCATCCGCTTTTATTGCAATTATAAGGGAAGAATGAGATAAGTTTGTAGATCCTTACTTCACGATTGAGTAATATAAACTGGTTTATGCTCTAGAAATTGCTCATATGCCTACAAATAATCAATGGGTGCAAACCGGTGATATGTATATGCACCTAAAATCAAACAGCCTCCCGGGAGACCAAGAAAGAATAGGATTAAAGCAAGTGATGAACCATAAAAAAAAGACATAAATGTGGGCGTTGTGGCGAGTACGGACACCATAAAAAACTTGCAAAAATTCGGCACCTCAAGATCTTTGAATATTTTGGTTATTGTTATGCCAAATCTTTGAATATTTAGTTATTGTTGGTATTTGGATTAAAGGTTGGTATTTGTTTGTTTGTTTGTTTGTTTTATGCCAAATTTTTTAATATTTTTTTATGATAATGTATGGATTAATGACTTTTCTTTTTTCTTCATTATCTATTTTGTGAAACCTTTTTCATCTCTTGTATAACTATATTACATACGAGTCACTTAAATGATGACACATAAAAACATCTTGCACTTTAATAAGAATAAGGAGAGTTTTGAGTTATGAAGTATAAAATGAAAAACTATGTGTACACTTTAATAAGAATAAGAGGAATTTTACAATTTATGAAGTTTTAATAAGAATAAGGGTAAATTAATCATTACATAAAGTATTTTTAATAAAAATGGGTATATTTGTCATTATAAAGTTTTGAAAGAGAATATATGCATTTAAATTTTTTGGTTGAGTATATATGTCATTAATCATTTTTAGAGGGGGAAATATGCTTTTCTCCCCTTAATTTAATAAAAACAAGTAATGTCAAAATCCAGTCCTCCGTTTGTAAAAAGAGCAATTTGATGCTGCAATTCTCGATTCAATCCTTTTTTTAATATATTACTTGACTTCTCAACTCTGTTTCCCCATTTACTTATTTCTTTTAGTTATTTTTAAAAAAAAACTTGCGGACGGAGAAAACACAAGGAACAGTCATTTTGTTAACAGGATTTATATGTATACGAGTGAGCAAATAATACAAGGAACATTATAATCATTATTAATTAGTTAAGATTCACTCGCTCACTCATCGTCCAGGAAATTGAGATCATCATGTTCATGTTCGTGTTCATCTTCATCAGGGGGATGAGAGTCCAATGGTTGTATGTCCGTCACCTGCCCCCTTCTACTCTCTTGTTCATATTCAAACAAGCCCCCGTTCTCCTCATAATATTCCATTTCACTACAAACCTCCTGAGAATGAAAATAATAAGCAGGCAGCAAGCAAGCAAAAAGAAAGGAATAGGAGTCAAGAGTGTGCTTTACCTCGTCTTGCTGTTTCCCGACCCATTCACACAAAAGGTTCTCTTGCATAAGTAGGGTGTCTGTTGAGGTGTTTGCCATCTTCTTCCGATTTTGGCGTTCCTTGAGTCGTAAGTTGTACTGAACGTAGATCAAGTCATCCAATCTTTTCTGCGCCAGACGATTGTGCCTGTGGTTGCGCATCTCATCATATATGCTCCAATTATGCTCACAACCAAAAGAAGAGCATGTTTGGCTCAATATGCGTACAGCGATCTGTTGCAGCTCTAAGCAGTTTATGCCATGTTGTTGCCACCAAGCAGCTAAAACATAATAACAATAAGTCAATAACAGATCAACCCCCCTATCTACTCATTAATTTAAAACAAGAAGCATCCTTTGATATTACCTGGATTTAGTTCAGTTCGTGTGCTGATGGCCAACTCAGTTCCAAAATCAGCTTTTGCAGAACTATAATCTGAAATCTGCTGCACCAAACCCATCATAAAATTGACTTGACTTGCATGAAATAACCAAGGGAGGAGCTTTTTACCTACCTGCTTCGATGCTGCAACCCTTCTTGCGTTGTTTGGCTCAAACCTAACAATGCATGAATTAAGGCCACGAACAACTTCTGGATACTATAAATATTTTTAAAAAAAAGATAAAAAAAAGAAGATAAACATAAGGGCAGGTTTGTTAAGAGGAAAGAAACTGCAGGTAGGTTAGGCTGATAGCATACGGGAACAAAGTCAGGTCGATATCTGTAGGATGGATTTAGAAAGTAAGCAGCAAGATACAAAGGATGATTGAGCGAGTTATTGTCTATTATGCTCCACAGGTTACCATATTTGTGTGGGTCATCACCATGGTTGCTTTTTATCATGAGTTTCACCTTCTGCATGTCACTGTATATATATGGCATGGACATGGCAAGATCACCACCGTAATTGATCTTTTGAAGCACTTCCAGAATAGGGCCCACTGATCTTGTCACATATTGCACCTTCTTCCAGAATGTTGCATTTGTTACAATCTTTTCAACCTCTTCACCCTCATGGGATTTTGAAAGTCGGGATGACAACCATTTAGTGGACTGAAACAAGTGTTTTAGTGCAGCCCTGTGATCCATCAAGCTTTGTAGCGTTTCAAAACTGGAAGCATTTCTGGTGAAAGATGCTCTCACAAGTTCCTGTCCCCCTGTGTGTTCTCTTTTCATTAAATTCCATAACCATGTATGGTTGTATACTAGCTTTGTGATCTTCTGTCCTTTCTCAATACATTCTGCCACCCATTTTATCTTTATGAAATCTTCCAGCATTTGTTCAATACAAGAAGCAGCACAAGGAGTCCAGAATAAATTTTGTCGTTTTTCCTCCAGCATCTTTCCAGCAGCTCCATAACTGGGTGTGTTTTGCGTGATTACCTAGACAAAGTTAACACACACAAGACATGAGTAAAAAGATAACCTTTTATGGGAAAAAAACAAATGTATTATTAATAAGTAATTAATCTTAATAGGGAGGATGATGAAGATGATGATGATGATGATGATGATGATGATGTATTACCTGCACAACATTTTCCTCTCCCATCTCATCCACAACTTTATCAAGAAGTTTAAATAAAGCCGGTGCATCTTCAACAAATTCAGTGGCATCAACTGAAGATACAAAGTGCAAACCCCGAGGACAGGAAACCAAGATGTTGATTAGTGTCCTGTTATGTGCATCTTTCCAAGTATCTGCCAATATAGAACACCCAGTGACTGCCCAAGACGCTTTATATTCAGCAAGGTATGTTTTAATGGTTAGGATTTCATCCTGAAGAGAACGTGTGGTTAGCATCAGGCTGGAGGGAGGTACTGCTCCAAATTGAGACACCATCTCCAGCATCTTATAGAAGTAGGGTGAGTTTGCTGCATGCGTGGGAACTCCAGCATAATAAAAGAACCTGGAAATCGCAGACATGACTTCCTCCCTTCTTCCAGATGTTTTATTATTAATATTATTATTATTAGCCACCAACATCTGAGCACTGGTAGTTTCAGATTTTGGTTTCTTCGACGCTTCTTCTCTTCCAACAAATCTTTTTTTCCCATCTCCTCTAGTAATTAGTAGATTCGCATCATCTTCCTCTTGCTCATACTCTTCATCTTCATCTTCATTTTCATTTTCTGAATGCATCATAAAAAATGCTGCTGATGACGACGATGTTTGCTGCTTGTGAGGTTCAGGTCTTCTATGCCTCCTTCCAGTCCGATGCCATTTCATATTTTCTTTTATTTTAAGATAGACTTCCTCAGGGGCACTTTTACAAGGTGCAACTTCACCGGGTATTCGGGCAAGGTGTTGCTTAAAGCGGTTAATGCCACCACTAACTATTTTATCACAGTAATTGCATTTAACTTTTTTCTTCCTTTCATCCCGGGGAACTCCATGTTCCCAGCCAGGATCAACATATCCTAATGACCTGAGAGGAGGAGGAGCCATATTTATAACTAAGCCCTTGTCCCCCCTTACTCCTACCACCACCAACTGCTTTCCTTTGTTCCTGCTATTGTATGCAGAAGTAGCAGTAGTATGGTGTTCCTCTTCCACAACATCATTATCATTATCATTACCATTATCATTAAAACAAGTTGGGAAGTTGAGATATGTTGTCTGGTCCTCATACTCAATTTGCTTTGGTTTTTTACCAATACGACATCCTTCCAGGTTTTCTTTCATTTTTACACAAACATCTTCCGGAGCCTTGTCACAATAAGTCACTTCCCCAGATACTCTAGCTAGATGTTGCTTCAGCCTGTATACCCCACCACTAACTACTTTCCCACAATAATTGCATCTCACCTTCTTCTTTTTCTCATCTTGAGCAGTACCATGCTCCCATCCAGGATCAACAAACCCACCACAACGTATAGATGTCATTTCCTCACCCGCATCATGGATGGTCCCCCACCCCACACCACCAACACAAAATTAAACTTTAATATGCTGTCACAAGAAAAGAAACAAACTGTGTGCTGAAGCTAAATACAATGAAACATTTTAGAAAATGTAACATTTAATAATCTATACCAAACTGTATCAGTCTGTACTTGATGTAAGAAACCAAAACAACAATATTGTTTGGTGTTAGTATGGATTCCTACACCATACTTTTTTCCAAAACACCCATAGAGTGCCTTTTGTAGCTAAATCTATTATTGCATTCCACCAAGAATCTGCACTAGATCAATAGTGGACGCCTTCCTTTAACCCTAAGCATAGACAACAGTTGTACTTTGCTTTTCTTAAACAATAGAAATAACAAACACAATAATAACGGACCATTATGCCTCCTGTTTAATGATGCGTGAATGTATAAGTGCATCTGACATTTGGAATTGTGTGTGCATAGGGTTGAAGGAAGGACAGCAGAGGAGATCTCATGACTTCCATTGCTGATATAGTGTAAATTCTTGGTGGAATGCAATCATAGACTTTATGCAACAAAAGGCACTCTTTCGGGTGTTTTAGAAAAAAATATGTTGTAGGAATCCATACTACATATCAAGACTTTTATAGTGAAATGTAAAATAAAGAAAAAGATCAGACGAAACATACCTTGCCGGTTCATAGCAATAGATGATTGTTGAGCTTGTTAACAATGCTTTAAGTAGCTCTCATAAAACACACATGCTTTCTACATATTGACAACATTTGAAAGATTGCAAGGTTCAAAATTTCATGCTATATTTATAATATTTGCAGCAAACAACATAATAAAGTAATAGCATATAAAGCATTAATCAAGAATAAAAGATTGAACAAAAAACCATTGAGCCATGTCCAGACCACTACAAACTTTAATACAGCTTTACTAAACAAGCCCAATGATAAGATATATATAGTTTCATGAAAACTACATATTTAACACAAGTATCAAGGTTTAAAAAAACGGAATCGAGCCTCGAGGCGTTTTCCCTTCGCCTCACGATGCGTAAGCCTCGAGGCGAAACGAGGCTAAGCGGCTACGCCCGAGGAGTATTAAAGAAATAAATAAATATAAAAATTATATATCTTCTAAAAAATAAGCATGATTATCTAATTACATACTAGTCTTTATAAACATCAACATATTGATTAGCTAACTTGCAAACAATTTAGGGAGATGTCAAATTTAATCAATTCTCTATAGCAATGTCAAATTAAAGGGGGGGTTGACTAAGAATAAGATCTATTCTGTTGCCTTCTCCATCTATTTTGCCGACATAGTAAAAAAAATTATAAAAAAACGGCCTGATTTTCCGCATAGATGAACCACATGAGGTGCTGCCTCAGGTATATTTTATTACCGCCAACCATGACAAGTACATTTTATTACCTCCTCAGGTACATATTAAGAAGATATACAGTTTCAAGAAACATAAGTTGACCGGCATACGAACTTTGTAACCTTGAAACTTTACTCCTTTTAGGGAAAATGTGCATGCGTTCATTGTAGATTGGGTATTTGAAGTCATCCCATCTACATGTACATCGTTACAGAAATCATTGATCATTACTTTAAAAGGAATACATCAATTTCTGGTTGATGGAAGTCAAGTTGGAGAACCTCAACTCAAGCGCACAAAAAAACCCCTAAAAACGCAACAAATCAAAAGAACTCTAATTGTTATTCATGAACCCGAATGTGGTTTCAAGATTTATAGAGTAAGAGTTGCATAAAATACTGATATGTGGGTTTGAAATGTCGATTGGCAGGTCTAGGTTTGGAGAAGAAACCTCGATCGGAGGATAAAAAAGAAGATTCAGTGGAGGAGAAGAACAGTCGTATACCTTTTGAACATCAAATCAGGGAAGTCCTAAGGGAAGAAGTAGAAATTTTGAGCAGTTCTGGAAAATGATAGCATGGATTCTTTTGGAGAGATTGCTCAGGAAGCTAATCATAAGTAAAATATGTATCACAATTGTTTTCCTATATCAACACACAGAAAACCCTAATTGCCTTGATGCACAAAACGCAGAAGAGGAAGATCCGTAAAACAATCAAATGAAAAAATGTAACTAACAGAAGACAGGAGGTGCAGAAGGAAAATCAATACAAACGGAAGCAAACCTGAAACACCAATCTAGTGAGGAGTATGGCATATGAAGAACTCACAGAACATCGGAGACGATGATGAGATACAAGCGATGAAGGCTGAGATTTAGGGTTCTAGATAATTTTGTAACCGGGTAAGTATAATGGTCGTCTACCGGTGAGGTTATGGTGAACAAGATGGCGTTGGTGAACGATGAAGGCTGAGATAGAAGCGATGACGGTGTTTATTGTCAAGGATCTACGTCCATCATTAAGCGAGTATGTAAAAATTGTTCATGTGTTACATGTCCCGGCTACCCATCTGTTTAAACATCGCCAATATGGTTCATGATGCAGCCCTGAACCCTCGATCACCGTGGACGTTATGTTATCCGGATCAGACGCAAGTTTGTGTTAAACCTTTGTCATAATGGAGAGGCAAGGGACGTTCACACTTCGGAGGTCGTAATTTTAACGTCCGTTTTAAAGACATGGATGATGTCCTCAACGGAAACTACGATAACCGGTAATAGTAAGCATGACAAAGGGTTTTGTTAGAGAAGAAGAAACAGAGAGAAAATATCGCAACAAAAAATCGTCCTCTTATTCATCAATCGTCGTTATTAATACCGATTACACATCTAACTAACTAACTAATCCGTTAGTTGACAATTCCAATTCAATCCTCAGACTATCACAAATACCACTTTAGCTCTAATATAATGCTCAAAATTCAACTTGTAACAATACTTCGCTCTCCATAAAGGCTTGACCTCAAGACTTGAACAATGGAAATTAGAGCTTAAACTCCGCCGCTTCCTCCCGTGTTGCCTCTGATGGAGGAAGCCCAGACCAGTGCACCAAAATTTGCATTACTCCACGATTACCTTTGCGAACAAAGCTAATCCAACACATGAGCAGGTTGGGCATGAAAGCGAGGCTCTTTTGGTAATGGGACAGTCTTCATAGGAGGCCCATAGGCACGTTTCAGAAGGGAAACGTGAAAGGTATTATGGACTTGTATGTCTGCTGGTAAGTCCAACTTGTATGCAACTGGACTCACTTTCTTGACAATTAAGAAAGGCCCATAAAAATTTCGAAGAGAGTTTGGAATGCGTTGTGGAAGGCATAGTAACCTAACAATACGAGCGGATTTTGACATAAACCATGTGCCCATATCAAAAGATCTCTCCAAACGTTTGCGATCAGCTTGCTGCTTCATTCTATTTTTGGCGATTCAAAGATTGTTGAAGAATGTTTATCATTTCCTCCTGATTAGTACAACATTCATCAACTGCAGCTACTCAAGTATCCTTTGGGATATAAGGAATGAAGATTAGAGGAAGGAACCCATACAGAGCCCGAAAAGGACTCATATTAATAGTTGAATAACGACTAGTATTATACCACCATTGCACCAATGATAACCATTTGCACCATTCTTTTGGTTTACCCATAATCATGCACCTTAAGTATGACTCCAACCATCAGTTAACTACCTTTGTTTGCCCGTCCCTTTGAGGATGGTAGGCTATGGAAAAATCCAGGTTAACCCCATGTAATCGAAGGAATTATCGCCAAAAGTGACTCGATCAAAGACAATAGTATCTAGCCTACCATGGAGCTTGAACACGTGATCTAAAAAGAGTTGAGCAACAGTTGCAGCTGATTATGGATGTGTGTGAGGCATGAAATGGGTGAATTTTTTCAAACGGTCAAGCACCATAAAAATGGTATCCTAGTCTTGGGATTTCGGTAGTCCACCCATAAAATCCATAGAGATATTAGAAATACAGATTTTGGAATGGGTAAAGGCTGTAATAGACTTGGTGAAGCTACTTGTAGGAGTGGTTAATGGATGGTCAATACAATCAGTCTCACAATGAGAAGAGTGTTAGAACACTTAACAGATCAAATGGGAAACCGAGTTTATATGGAAGATACTAAGAACACAAGTAAGTAATAAGACAGAACAAAGAACAAGAACAAGATAAGTATGTTTTTTCAAGAATGTTGTATATTGCTCTCAAGTTCTATAGAAAGTGTTACAAAGCATAAAAATAAATACAAGAACCTGAGATACTTTATACCACATCCTACAGCCGGCTATACTTTGAAAGCCAACTAGAAATATTAATCTAGATAACAAGATCAATGTATAGTCAAAAGGCAGATTGCCTTTTGACTTGTGACTATGACATGTCATAGCTCACATCCTAATCTATTTCAAAAAGTATAAAAGGTACAAAGTAGAAAGTTACAAACTCCAAACCATAATCTACAGTTTACAAAAGCATGGACATTTTCACCAACTTATATAAGTTGGTGAGTCTTCCGAGTGGCAACAGAAAGTTGGTAAGCTTTATGTAAAACTTGATCAGAGAAAACAAGTCTTCTCTGTCTTCGGAAGAAATCAGTCTTCTGTCTTTTGGCTTCGGAAGACTTTGTCTTTGAAGCTTCGAAATACTTTATCTTTGGCTTCAATATATTTGGTCTTTGGCTTTGAAAGATTTTACAATTAGAACATTTCCTCTGAAATATGTAAAAGCTTCTGAAGTAACTTCTACTCTACACTTCATGCATGCATGTTGGAAGCTCTATGGTTGCTTTGGTTACATAAGCCTTTAAGTATAAACCTTACAAACTCTCCCTAGGCTGATGCTACCAAAACAGAGAAGGTAACTCAGATATTGACAATCCTCATAAGGATCAAGACCATTCCTTTCTTCATCAATTGGTCAGGATCCCTTAGACTCTCATGGTACCTTCTTATGTCATAGATATCATGCAGATGATGATCAAGCATGTCTTTCCAGAAATAGACATCTTGACCTCCTTGATCTCTGATGATATACCATCTGTCTGGATTTGCAGAAAAAGTCAAGGACAGGATGGGTCTTCCAGTTGTAAGAAGCTCTACTTGTGTTGGCCTTGGCTGACCAGCCTCTTCTTGAGCCACCTCAGGATGCTCTAACTCATCCTGAGGTGTGGAGGTGGATTCCTTGGACTTTTTCTTCTTCTTAGTGTCCCTCTTCATGGCCATCCTTTTCCTCCTCTTTAAAGACTTTAGTTGAGAAGACTGGCCTTCCAGTACTAGGTTGTTCTTTTATGTCTTTCTCAGTTGGATCCTCTCCCTTACAGGTTCAGAAGGAGAGGGATGAGGACCCTGTTGTGGATCAAAAGATGAAGTTGACTGTGGTCCAATACTAGGTCCAGGTTGTGTTATCTCTTAGGGTTCAACCTTGACCTCAACTTCATGAGGAGCTTGACTTGGTGGAGAATGCAAGTCCACTAGCTCCCCTGCTAATCTTCTGCTTGATCACTCTAATGTGCTCATCCATAGTGGATAGAGACATCGGACCAACCCTCCTTTCATAGAATCCATACAACTTCAAGAAGCTCGTCATCCTCTGCCTATCAGTAGACTTCTTTTGGCTCTTTTGGATAATGGCTCTTGACTTTGCATCTTCTTCCCTCATCTTCCTTTTAGCATCTTTTTGTTCTTTTATCACTTGTTACTCAAGCTTATTGAGGTACTCAAATCCTATATATTCATATGATAAGGGAATAAGTGCAAATGCCTGATAGAGGCCTGTGGCACTCAGGTAGTTGATCATGTTTTATATATCTGCCTCCTTGTCTACCTAAGGTTGTTCAGTAGCCACAGCCTCTCTCTTAGGGGTTTCTTGAACTGGGGAGAGGCTAGGAGCATGTTTGTAGAGTCTTTTCTGTCTCCTTTCTTCTTTGATCTAGAGGAACAATTCTGTATCCTCTACCTCCTTCCTCTTCTTTGACAACATTGTGTCAGCCAGTTCATTGAGCTCTTCTAAGGGAAAAGAGATGAGTTCATCTATGTTGTAATTCATGGTCCTCAAGTAGTTTAATCTGGCTGCCCTCAACTCATCATCTTGAGTATTTGGCATGGGGGTAGCCCTGATTAAAGCTTCCATGAAGTCTGGGGGCCCACTTGAACTCTCTCCCCTTAGCTTTATCTTCCTCTCTCTCACCTCCTCCTTAATCTCCTCAAGAGTCAATTTCCTTTTCCCTTTATCACTCACAGGCCTTGGTCACTCAGAGTGGAGAGATCTTTGTCCTTTATTGCTTGGTTTAGCAGTCAAGCTCTGGCAAGAGAGAGGTTGTGAAGCACCTTCACCAGCTGGTGCTTCATGGAGGGTAATGGGTGCCGAAGATGTTCATGTCTCAAAGTTCACAAGCTCAACTACCGAGCCTTCAGTCAAGGTTTCCCCTTCAAAGCTAATCTTAGGGTCCACCTAAACATCCGGTTGACCAATAGTCTTTCCTGCTAGCCTCTGTCTATATAGTTTGGATCTCAACTTGAACTCTTCTAGCACCCTTTCTTGAATCCTGTTTGCTAACCTTACAGCTTTCCTGTTTTGACTTGGATTGGTAAATGGAAGGTCAATCAGATAGGTGCTCTCATAGAATCTCAGGTTGGAGAAGTTGATGATTTCCTATTACCCCTAAGATCTAGAGATTACCAAGGCTCTTCTATCCATGTCATACCTCCATCCCATAATTGGATTCTCAGAGTGATGAGATTAGGTAGGCATAGCCCTTGGTATACCCTCCTTAAATAGATCTTGTATGAGTGAGTCCACATGAATGTGGACTTGAAGAGGTTGCTGAGTATGGAAAATTGCAAGTGAGGGTGGTGAATCCTCAACGTCCATACTCTGAGAAGAACTCCCAGGTTCTGTGATTGCTAGGACTTTCTCCCCTTTTTTTGTAGCATCACCCTCTTACAAAGGTGAGCTGAAGGTTAGGTCTGCCACATCCACAACTTCTTATGTTCCTGATTGAGTTCTCCTTAGAGGTCTCCCAGCTAGTTTTTCCTTGAGATCGGAAATCTCAAGTTGCTAATCATAGACTCTCCTTTACAAGGTAGTCACCTGAGATTCCAGGTGACTAACCTTGGAAACTAAATAGGTGTTAGTTTTAGTCAGTTTTTGCACCTTTAGTTTCATATTCCCCTTATCTTCATCAAAAGAATCACGGGAGGATGAGAGAATAGGACCAAAGTCTTCTCATCATCACCAATGCTTTGTTCTTGGCTGCTGGATTTCCCCTACACTATGATAGCTTCAGGTGAATTATCAAGGGGCTGGGTTTCCATGGTTGAGGCATTAATGATGTGCTCACTTGCTAAAGTGAGAGCGTCTTCCATATGGATCTCCTGAACATGTTCAGGGAGATCCACCTTAGTTGTGGGTGGATGATGTGGGCTAGACACGGGTGATGCAGGAGTACTCATCTTTCTTTGAGTAGGGGTGGAGAAGAGAGACTCATGGTACTCACTGAATCCCATGTCTACATCATCACAAAATTCTAGGTTAGGTATTGGTTGGTTAAGGTCTAGAGGCTAGGGATGGTAACTTTCTCCTAAAGGTTGTTCACTAGATTTTTGAGACTCTTATTGAAGGTTTAAGGTTGTTGGGGTGGTGAACTCATCAGGATGAGCATGAGGAACCTCAGCTCTAATCCTTTATGAGATAGGAGTGGTTTGCTCCACAGGGGAAGTGGGAGATCCAGTGTCCACTTCCTTATACATGGGTAAGGGTATGGGGACCTACACAAGCTGAGTAGCTTTCGGTTGGAATTTCTTGTGTAGGTGATGGTTATTTGAGGCTATGTGGGTTGTTGAGAAGTACAAGGTATGGGTTCAACACTAGCTGGTGCTTCTAGGTTATCACCTTGAGCAATGAGCTCTAACATTTTTGGGACAAGGACTGTTTCTACCCTTGAGAAGCCCATTGTAGGCTTTCTCATAGTCTTAAAGATGTCGGGCTTCATTTGTCCCATTTTTAGAACATCACTTGTTCCCCTTAACTGTGAGCCCAGTTCACAGTTAAGAATATGCTGGACATATCTTGGGAACATGTAATATTCTAAGGAGTCTAAGTTAGCAAGTAAATTAATATAAACAAACTGAGAATGCCTGAACTTGACCCCCAAAACCATCCCATGGACTATGTAGGAAAGGTCTTCATGAATTTAGTCTCATCCTCCAGGCTTGTTAGATAAACAGTGGATGTCCACATGGAGGAGGTATTTACACTGTGCGGAGACCTTCCCTTTCCTGAAGGTTCTTACAGAGTAATCACCTTCATAGCCCATCTGCCTGAAGTAGTGGTTGACAACAGACTTTGGGAAGGATAAATCTACATCATCTAGCCGAAGATGAGTGCTTATGGAGGCTAGAGTGATGAAGATTGTCCTCCCTAGCACTATAGCAGACAATGCCTTCTCCCCATCCATGGTGACCTCTTGCCAGGTTCTCCAGAACTCCAATAGTTAATCCTCATAAAGTGGAGTATCTATGATGAAGGAAGTGAAGTATTTGGATAGAGTTAAGAATCAACAAATCTCTTAGAAACTAGGATCTTTCTCAGTATTCAACAGAGCAACTTGATTGTGTTACTTGTGTAAGTGCATGGAAAAATCTGGTTGGTTTCTTCGATCAAGGTTGGCCATTTTTGAGGTACCTTTGTGGTGAAGGAAGATAAGAACAAGGTCAGTCTATGGGTGAATTTAGGTTAAAGATTTTTTGTAGATGAAGAGGATAGTGAAAGATGGGGAACCATTGAGTGTATATACATGAAATGGATTTGAGACAAAGTTAATGTAAAAGGATAAACTTTGAAATCTAGATGTCGGTCCCACCTCTAAATAGGTGCCCAAAAAGGTAGTTTTCTTGGAAGTCATAAATCTTGCAAAGGTAATTTGTCTTCGGAGGTTTTATAAAAACTTCTGAAGCCAATTTGACTTCAGAATATATTGCTGAGCTTTATGAAAATTTGCTTTGGAAGAAAAATACTTAGTGTATTTTTACTTCTGAGACATATTTGGTTTCGGAAGAGATTAAAACTTAGAAGTTTTATTCATAAGATAATAAATCTTTCAAGGCTTAATTGTTTTCAGATGAAAATTATCCTTAAAAAACATATAAATACTTAATCATATTTAAGCTTCGGAAGATATATAAACATTTCTTCCAAAGGTAAATTTCTTATAAGTAGTTTATCTATTTTGAAGACTTAATGTTCTTCCAAAGACGACTTAATATCTTCCGAGAGAAAATATGTTTAAAATTTTCAAAATTCTAATGAATATCATTTGAAAAAATTTTCTTCCAAAGTAAACTGGGCTTATGTAAGTGATAATATAGACAACTTAGAACACACATGTTTTAGAAATAGTCTTAAGTTAAGTTTTAAGAAAAATCTACTCAAAGTTAATCATCCCAATAGCTGATATAAAACATTTAAATCTCTATTTATCAAAATCTTTTATGAACAGATCAACATATTGTTTATTCGTGCTAACTTTGATTAGTTTTATCAATCCCTTTTCAAAATTCTCTCTAACTAAATGATATCTGATGTTGATGTGTTTTATACTTGAGTGCTGCATAGGATTCTCTATGATAGAGATAGCACTATTGTTGTCTTTGTGGATTAGAGTCTTCTTAAAGTTGAATCCATAGTCAAGCATCCGATTCTGAATCCAAAGCACTTGAGCACAACAATGTATTCAACTTCAGAAGTTGATACAGACACACAGGATCTTTTCTTGCATTGCCATGAGACTATCCTTCCACAAGGAATTAACATCCCGCAGATGTAGACTTTGCAGTCATGTTGCAACCACCATAGTCACTATCTGTATAGGCATATAGATTGAAGTCAGCATTCTTTGGATACTAAAGGCCTAGTTTAGGAGCACCTTTGAGATATCTAAGAATTCTCTTGACAGCAACCAGGTGTGACATCTTGGGGTTGGCTTGATATCCTGCACATATACATGTAGCAAACATGATATCAGGCCTGTTGGCTGTGAGGTATATAAGAGATCCGATTATAGCTCTATAGAGATGTTCATCTACACACTCCCCCTCAAGATCAGGACCAAGGGAGTGGTTTCTTGCTATGGGTGTCTTTGTAACCTTACATTCAGTCATGTTGAATCTTGTAAATATGTCTTGTACATACTTTGACTGACTTATGAATATGCTATTATCAACCTGCTTCACTTGAATTGCTAGAAAGAAACTGTGTTCCCCTATGGCACTCATTTCAAATCTATTATTCATCAGCTTCTTAAAGTCTTTACAGAGCTTTGGATTACTTGACCCAAAGATAATGTCATCTACATAAACTTGAACCAGCATAAAGTCATTCCCTGTTCACTTGATAAAGAATGTTCCATCTATAGTACCTCTCTTGTATCCATGCTAACAAAGATACTACGATAGTGCCTCATACCACTTCCTTGGAGCTTGGTACAACCTATAAAGAGCTTTATTAAGCTTGTAGACATAACAAGGATGCTGAGGGTCTGCAAAGCCAGGTGGTTTCTTGACGTGCACGTCCTCATTTATCACTCCATATAGAAAAGCACACTTGACATCAAGTTGGTACACCTTGAAATCCTTGGATGCAGCAAAAGCAAGAAATATTCTAACAGCTTCAAATCTTGCCACTAGAGCAAAAACATCTGTGTAGTCAATTCCCTCTTCTTGTGTATACCCTTGAACAAATAGTCTAGCCTTATTCTTAATAACAAGTCCTCTATCATCTTTCTTGTTCCTAAACACCCATTTGGTACTTATGGTGGTCTTCCCTGTAGGGAGAGGACATAGGTTCCAAACCTTTTGTCTTTTGAATTAAAGCAACCCCTCCTTCATTGCTTCAATAAAACTTCCATCCTTCAAAGCCTCATCAACTTTCTTTGGCTCTATTTCGGATAAGAAGAAAGAGTATAGACAAACATTTTTTTCATGGGTTTATCCTCTTATTCTCACCCCTATGTCAACATCTCTAATGATGTTTATGGTGGCGTGTGACTTGTGGATCCTGAGTTGAGGAATCACATTAATTTGATTGGACAAATCCAAATTTGTGAAGTTTAGATCTGGCAATGGAGTGTCACCCACCATATCAGTATACTTATCAAGAGAAACTTGATCTAATGAGTGTGTGACATCATTAATGTTGTCATCCATGGAGTGGTTATCAGCATCAAGAAATTCTTAATCACTGTCACCACCACCATTTGCTTCTACATTTGAAGCTCCTTTAATTGAATTTTGTGTCTCTGAGCTGGAATTTCTAGGCACCTTATATGTATCTGTTGAATTTGTCATGGTTATGCTGATAGGAACTCCTTCTGCAAGGTTCGTTACCATTGGAGCTGAAGTATTGTTCTTGCTTGGTCTTCTTAGCTCAAATCTTGGGTCATGATCACCTGTTGATAAGTTACCTATAGATCCTGAAACATTCTCACATAAAGTCTTTGCAGATATCTAATAATCCTTTTGATAACAACTAGGTGTGATATTTTAGGGTTGGCTTGATATCTTGCACAAATGCATATAAAAAAATGATATCAGGCGTGGTGGCGGTGAGGTACTAAGACACCCAATCATAGCTCTGTAGAGATATTCATCCACACACTCCCCCTCAAAATCAGGTCCAAGGGACTGATTTCTTGCTATGCGTGTCTTTGCAACCTTATATTCAATCATGTTGAATCTTGTAAGTATGTCTTATACATACTTTGAATGACTTATAAAGATGCCATTATCAACCTGCCTCACTTGAATTCCTATAAAGAAATTGAGTTCCCCCATGGCAGTCATTTCAAATTTATTCTTCATCAGCTTCTCAAAGTCTTTGCAGAGCATTGGATTAGGTGACCCAAAGATGATGTCATCTACATAAACTTGAACCATCATCAAGTCATTCCCTATTACTTTGATAAAGAGTATTCCATCTATAGTACCCTTCTTGTAGCCATGCTGAAAGAGATACTGAGATAGTGTCTCATACCACTTCCTTGGAGCTTTGTGCAGCCCATAAAGAACCTTATCAAGCTTGCAGACATAACCAAGATGAACTGGGTCTACAAAATCCAGGTGGTTGTTTGACATACACATCCTTATCAATCATCCTATATAGAAAACCACACTTGACATCAAGTTGATAGACCTTAAAATCCTTAGATGCAGCAAAAAAGGAATATCCTAACAGCTTCAAGTCTTGCCACCGGAGCAAAAATATATGTGTAGTCAATCCCCTCTTCTTGTATGTATCCTTGAACAACTAGTCTAGCCTTATTCTTGATGACAAGTCCTTTATCATACTTCTTGTTCCTAAATGCCCATTTGTTACCTATGATGGCCTTCCCTTGAGCAAGAGGACATAAGTTCCAAACCTTTTATCTTTTAAATTGAAGCATCTCCTCCTGCATTGCTTCAATCCAACTACCATCCTTTAAAGCTTCATCAATTTTCTTGGGCTCTATCTAGGACAAGAAGTAAGAGCATAGACAAAGATTTTGTCATG
>BJCO01461405.1:0-34325 GCA_018326465.1 Flaveria floridana | reverse complement strand
TTAACGTTCGAAAAATGCTCGTTCGATTTTCCGCTCGATTGTAAACGAGCCGATCGGCTCGGTTCGGTTTGGAAACGAGCCAAGCACGAGCAAATGTCCGCTTGGTTCGGCTCGGCTGTGAACAACCCTAGTAATAGTCGTATGCTCTCCACGAACTATCGTTTCATTTTCTTCATCTCGCATACTGGTTGCAGTTGGTGATTATAGGTGCTCTGTTTCTTCATATGCATATTCGTATGTTACAGATGATATTGGTAGGTAGTATTCGATTCAATTTTCTATATCACTCAGTTTTTGCACAATTAGGGCTTCGTTCTATAGAATCTTCTTGTCGAATTTTGTTGATATATCGATGATCAATGTCTTTGCTATATTACTTGTATTTCCGTATAATCTTCATCACAGCAACATAATGCAATTTACTTGGTTATTCATTTTATTTCGTTAAACCCCTATATGACCAATGAAAATTTTGCATAAACCCTAATACAGAAGGCAAGCTTAAAGGAACATTGTGCTAGTTTATGTAATATATACATTAAAGTTTTAGTTTGAAGTAGTATTTTTGAAAATCTGTATGTAGTACTTTTATGGTGATAGTCTTATCCCCAATATATATTTGCAGCCACTTTTTCTTTTGGTATGGCTAAGATTAGTGGAAAATAACACATTTTGTGGTGTTTAAGGGATCATCTTTTACAGCTACTTTTGCAGGGAAGTCCCTTGTTCCTGTGCTTATAACCACCGTTAAATTAAACAACAGAATCTTTCTCTTGCACTGTGTTACAGAGCGATGTCGAAGACGAATGGAACTGTATCAGCAAGGAGACCTGTTGTTGTGAAGGAAAACATCGATCCAACTGATAGAGAAAAACAGATATTTGATCATTTGCTTGGTGTTCTTCGTCATTTTAATCTTGAAACCAAGCTACGTGTTGCTGGTGGGTGGGTCCGTGATAAGCTTTTAGGGAAAGAGTGCTATGATATTGATATTGCTCTTGATAATTTGTCGGGGAGAGAGTTTTGTGAAAAAGTAAACGAGTATTTGATATCCGCAGGAGAAGAAACACAAGGAGTTGCTGTTATTCAAAGCAATCCAGATCAATCCAAGCATTTGGAAACAGCAAAGATGCGCCTTTTTGATGTTTGGATTGATTTTGTGAACTTAAGATCTGAAGATTATGCTGAAAACAGCAGAATTCCAACCATGCAATTTGGTTCCGCAGAGCAGGATGCTTATCGAAGAGATTTGACCATTAATAGCTTGTTTTACAATATCAATACATCCTCAGTTGAAGATTTTACAGGGAGAGGGTTAAGTGATTTAAAATCTGGAAAAATCGTGACACCTTTACCACCAAAAGAGACGTTCTTGGATGATCCGCTAAGAGTTCTAAGAGCAATTCGTTTTAGTGCTAGGTTTGAGTTTGAAATGGTGGAAGAATTGAAGATTGCAGCTGCAGATACTGATCTGAAATCTGCAATTGCTTATAAAATTAGCAGAGAACGTATTGGTCATGAGATTGATCTTATGGTAAGTGGGAATCAACCGGCTAAAGCAATGGATTGTATATCTGAGTTAGGGTTATTTTGGGTTGTGTTCACACCACCTGCAAATTGTGAGCCATTGATCTCAACAGAACATGATAAGGCTTGTGTTGGATATATGGATGCTGCATGGAGACATATGCATGAAGTGGGATGTACTTTTAGTGTTGAACAAAGAAGGCTGCATCTGTATGCATCCTTGTTCATTCCACTTAGGAAAATCGTTTACATAGATAACAAAAAGAAAACAGTACCCGTTGTGAACTATATCTTTAGAAATTCCCTTAAGTTGAAAGCTAGTGATGCTGATGATGTCATGAGGCTGCATAACGCGGTTGAGAAGTTTTTGACTTTGATCCCTTTTGTGCTGTGCAATGAAGATAGGCAGATTGGTGAAATCAATTGGGAAACAGATGTTATCGATGTTCATATGTCATTGAGATTAAGAATCTTGTTGGGTTTGCTTCTTAGGGAGATTAAAGCTTTCTGGAGGGCTGCATTAATGCTTTCTACTCTTTTACATAACAGTGATTCCTCTGTTGAGGGTATTGAGGGGAAATTAGATAAAAGAAGACAAGTGTATAAGGCGGTTGAGCAAGAAATCTTGAAGTTAGGTTTGGAGAAAGTGTGGGAAATTAAACCTTTGATTAATGGTAAGGATATAATAAAGATTTTGGAACTTGAGAAAGGAGGTCCAGTTGTTAGTGAATGGCAGAGGAAACTGCTACAATGGCAGCTCGCTTATCCTTCTGGAACCGTTGAGGAATGTGTTGATTGGATGACGAGGCAAACACAATCAAAACGAGCTAGAACATAAAGCAACTGAAGTTACAACCCTGTAGCTGTTCTTGCTGGTTAGTAGATTCATTGTTGCAGGTTTAACTAGAATTCAATGTCTATCACTAAAATTCATACAACCATAGATTAATGTACTGATATTGCTTGGATGTAAATCTTTTTGGTTAGGGTTCTTGAAAGTTTTGAATGGAATTGAAAATATATTGATTTGTGCATGTTACTAAATATGCTAAACACAAACTTTTGTTTCAACTCATTTCATAAGGCGTAATATGACATATTTAACATGCTAAACTAAGCATGAAGTTTAACTATTCTAAATATAACTTGATATATAACTTACAATAGCCAAGCCTCAGTGAAGTCACTCGTAAATCTTCGAATATATATATTATCTATTTAAAATAGCAAACCAACCATATCAATAAAAAAATATAATCCATAAACGACTAAGAGACTTGTAAGATCTATTTGCGAGGCAGATCCTGTCAGTTGTACAGTTCCTGAAAAACTTCCTGAAGGACCTGTTGGTGCAGTGGAATTAGAAACCATGTTGTTTTTGCAAGTTCCGAAAGGTGCTCCGGCCTGCATAAATCGAAACAATTTATAATAATTGAATTTTTAGATTTTTTATTAAGTGAATAAGTTGATGACAAACCTGGCAAGAAGCGACTGAAGCACACCCACATAACGTCTGGCCGTTCATTCTATCCAAAGCATCAAAGACACCTCCTCCATCGCTTCTCTGTAGCACTCATAAGTTAGCATACCGTATGAGCAATTTACCACTTTACCGTTGTATTTCAAAGGGAAGTATGAATATTGAATACCATATAGAAGTTGACAGCTAAGAAGTTGGGCATTGTATTCCCAGCTGCCTTGTAACAGGTGGCAACCATATCCATCAATGGAGCTGAATTATCTTTGCAAGCTTCAGCTTGTACCGCCATGGTTGGAAAGTAGTTTTGAAGGAAAAGAGACGCAGTTTTTGAAGTAAGCGGTTTTGATTCTTTTCTGTTTGGGCATGATCCTTGTTGTATTCCAGGATCCCCAGCTGAAACATCATCACATTTATATTTCAGGATTAAAAAAATACAAACGATCTTATCTGTGCATTCGTACAAACGACCCGTTTGACTTGTTTATTCTTAAGCTAAGTTTTAAAATTTGACACGTAAGAGATGAAATACAACCCAACCCAACTCAACTTATTTGAAGGTAAATGGGTCATAATTTGTCACATCTACAGAAACTAATCGGTAAGTAATGCTTGTTAAACTTACGCGCATTTTCCACCATGTATCTCCATTGATAAGCAATGCCTTCGGTAGCTTCCTTTGAAGAATCAGAAGTGAAAACCAATAACCTATGATTATCTTGTGCCATATCGGTCACAGTTGGCCAGTCCTCTCCCTTTTTAGGCATCTTGGAAACTGGAAACCAGAACTTATCCAAACCAGCAGCAACAAATAAGTTGGTCAATCCTTTAGGCGTATGCACATAATCCTCGACTATAATTGTCACAATCTCAGTTGGATTAGAACTCAAGAATGCTTCCACTTCCCTCAATGCATTAATTGCAGGTTGCTAAGCAAAAAATACACACATTAAGCACATTGTGAATTTTTGACTTTTAAGGTCCACATGTTACATATATGTCCACAAAGTTTATTTACTAGTAAGGGTTATATGAAAGAAAAATATAGATATAACAGGAGAAAGATGATTACAAACGCGGTGATGTTGTAACACTGGCCATGAAATGAGTGACAAAGCCAGATATCGTTCTCAAAGTCGTACATATCCAACATCAATCCTCTTACTCCATTCTAGCACCCATTGAAACATATAGAACAAAACAAATTTATTAAATTACAAATTGGAGATAAGGATGTTTATACACATACAGAAAACAAATGAACATACTCTCAACTGGTTGGTGACAGAATCTTCTTGATTGTAAAATGTGATCCTCTGAGGACCAGTCAACAGCGGAGCATCCACAATCGAAAACGCATTATGTGTTACAAGCCATGTGTACTTGTTGAAAGGCAACCCATTGATCTAACCTCCATTAATCACCAAACACAATGAATTCAAAGTTAGAATCTCAACTTTCATCAAACAAAATAACTAATCACCGTCATTAGTCCAATTTCTACATAATAATGTGAAAATTAGAACGATTGTGGTCCTAATGGAGATACTTACAATGGCGGTAGGTATAATAGCTTGACCTCTAGTACAGAAGGGCTGAGTTTTCCCCAATTGAGGGCAATTACCGCAATACAGACCTGGTGCGCAATCAGTAGCAGCAGAGCATGATTGTAGCATCTGTTCAGATTTCGCAATCAGTTCAATCAACAATTTGAGTAAAATGGAATCGAAATCAAACAGATCTACACGAATCTATTCAAAAAAGCAATCAGTAACATGAGTTTAGAGAAATGGGGAAGTGAGAAACCTGACAATCGCCATTGGAGCAAGCGGAGGAGGTGAGGAAGAAGGTAGCTGAGATGAACAGGAGAAGAAGAAGAAGAAGAAGAAGATAGTCATTTGCAAGCAATGATTTCTTCATGCTCTGCAAACCCCCAAAATAGATGGTGGAGAAGATGAGTGGGGGTTAAAGGAAAAGCAATGAATATTACCTTTCTTCTTTAGTATTCGAATTCAGAAACGAGACAAAGGTATGACAGAAGGTAAAGTTAGTTAATGGTTATGATGTTTCTACCCTTCAATCTCGATTACATGTTTCTTCACTTCTTGCCTCAAACGAATGTTTGATCTCTTGTAGAAAAAGTTTCTTTTAGTACTAATACAATGAGTTAGAATTAGTTTAAGGATCGAAAAAAACGCTGATAAAACGTAATATGAAGGTTAATAAAATAGATAACTAGTTAAATTTATGGATTGATGAGTAAATGAGAGGTTAAAGAAAACATACAAAAACTTAGATTTGATTATTATGATCTGTGTGGTTTGTCGGTTTAATTGATTCAACTAATAATATATTAAATGGTATAACCAGACTAAGTATATAACTGACTCTTGTTATAACCTACGTGTTAAAAAAAAGTATCTAACATTATTAATCAGGGAGCACATGATATGTGGTCTCACTAACATTATTAAAAGTCTTACGTAATGTAGTCACACTATATGTGGTGCGTTCACACGCAGTGGAGTGAAACGTAAATGATGACGGTGGACTCGTGTCCAACATTATTAATCAGGGAGCACATGGTTTTTTACCTTAGAAAGTCAAAATTGGGAGGAAGAGGAGTAATAATTGGTAGAATTATTATTATATAAAGATAAATATGAGAGAGACAAACAATGAATTTCAAATTATTTAATTTAATTCAACTATTTATATTGTTAGAAATTGTTGTGATTGTTAGAAACTCTTTAAATAAAATCATATATTAATATGAGTTAGATTAGAAATTGTTGTGATTAAAATGAAATAACAATCGGGCATGTGAGTGATTGTTTTTAAAAAAAATATTTCACTTTAAATTAGTATTGTGGTTTGACAAAACTCGCGTGTTTGAATTTAAAAGTAATGAAAATAGTCAAAATACTATAAACTTCTGAATGACTTCTAATAACGTATCATGAAAAGCACAAGTAAATACAACCAACAATTTACTTGTAACATTCACATTATATCCAACCTCTTTTAACACAAGTTCAATAATGAAAATTATTTATTATAACTTTTTAAAATATATTCTTTTTTTTTTTGGAAGGCTTTAAAATATATTCTTGAATATTTTAAGAAATACTTTAAATATAAATAATTAAATGGTTAGGTTTGTAAAACTAAACTTATGGTTAGCCTGCAGATGACTTCATAAGGTATAAATCCTCATATACTAATTACTATTAAATGGTAGGGCTTAATTATTAAATAACAATTGGTATTTAATCTAAAAGTTTTAAAAAAAATTATGAGTTTGATACGTGTCATTCTATTATTTTAAGAGAATGATATTTTGATTATTTGTCAAATACGTCAGCTATTTGTTTCTTATATGTTTATTATGTCAAATACGAATTTATTGTGTTATATATTTTACATTATTTGTTATATATATCCATCATAATATTTTACGTTTTAAATAATTTTATGTTATTTTTATCATTGTTTTTATTTATATAAACTTGTTATCTATAATTGTGTTTTAAAATTAAAACACAATGATATATCTTCATCAATCCATTTTTCAAAACTTATAATGTTAAAGATAACATAATATGCTATTTTTATCACTGTTTTTTATGGTTTATATAAACTAACTATCTATCATTGTGTTTTACATTAGAACATAATGATGTTATTTTACCAATTTATTTTTTAAAACTTATAATGTGCAAGATAACACAATGAAAATATAAAAAATACAATGAGACATTATGTTATTTTACCATTTTGTTTAATGTATTATATTGTTATTTTATTAATGTTTTACATATTAAAGATACACAAGGATATTATTACACTATTATATTTTGGATGTCCCAAAAACTTCCGTCAACCCATTGTAACTCCAACAACAACGTGGGCACCTAGACCATGATCAGTGAAGACTTCATGGACTATGAGAAAAGCAATGCCAAGGAGAAACAAATCTATAAGCATAACCAACGAACCATATGATTTCTAGAAATGTAGATACCTTTCAAGAAGCTCCATCATCCAAATAAACAACGTACCAAGCCCAAATTTCAACTTTTGTAATCGCTCTATGAGCTATTTCCACACACACAAATAATAATAATAATAATAATAATAATAAATATCATGGGTCTAGTTCTTTATATGAGTCCTTATTGCTTATGGAAGTCACTCGATATGTTTGGTAAAGTTGGTTTAATAAAGTAGAAAGTAGCACAGATGCCGTACAAGTTTATCCATTTTTCTTACTAAGATTTTGTAGTGGAAGATTCTTCCCATCGATTTCTTAAGTTAAAATAATTTATCACCTTAATTTGTCCTACAAATAACTTCAGCCACAATAAAGCTGAAAAAGATGAAAATGGTCAACGTGGAAATTGGAAGAAGCTGTCAAGAAATTGAATGTTCATTTGTGTAAAGACTGACCAACCATTACAAGGTTGTAAAACGAGTCAATGACAACAAAATGCATCTTACAGGTAAATTGTGGTGCAAGAGCCAATTCCGCATAACTTTTCTCCTATCTCGGTGCCAATAAAACTCATCTATAGAAACAAACACTCCCGATGGGGTGGATATGATGACAATGTCTAATGCACCAATGAACAACACAACAAAAGGAATTTTACCTGTAAATGGTAAAGAATTGCCCGAAATGTCGGTGAGTTTAATTAAAAGCATATTGCAGGTCAAGCAAGCTTCTTTGCATGGCCGCTCGAAGGAGCCGTGTCATCTTTCTTTGAACCAGAGGACTCGGGCTTCTTTGCCCACGCAGGAGCCCTATCTGGTTCATAACGGTAGTCATAGAACAGTTCTTCCCCAGCACATATTCTTTCTTTAGCAAATATGCCTACCCTGTGATCTCCAGCTACCATAATAACCTGACCAGACAATTGTTGTATAAAACAGCAGTAATTATACAGAATTTGTGAAGCAAACCAAATGGTGCCTGATTGAGCCTGTTGTTTGTTGTTCATTACACATATGAACATATCCAATCAAACTGGTGCCTACTCTAACCCAAATGCATTATGCACGGTCCTAAAGGCCCAGTAGCTAATTGTTTTTTTTTTTCAGTGTAATACAGATGTAGTGTACCAAATTCTTGTAAACCGTTCAATCTTTTTTATGAGTTTAAATCAATTGGTACAAGTCTCTTCATAAAAATTTAATTCTGTAAATACAATTCAAATATATGGCTTCAATATTATATAATTAAACAATAAAACAAGAAGATAATGAACAAATGTGACTTGTTGACCACCAGGCCCAAAATCAGGTCCTTTTCAAGTTTAAAGACCAGATTTATTGGGTCACGACTAGGGAAGAGCCTAAACATCGCGTTCAGAACAGAACGTCTAAGGGCCAGATCTTATACATCCTTAAGTCCAAATGTAAAAGCCTCATTTGGATGACTATAGAATGTATTTAAGGTAGATAATTCCAAACTCGACCTAATACATTCACATCCAAACTCGACCTAATACATTCACAAAACGCTTTCAGATATATGTTAAAATGGGCTTCCAGGAAGATACCTTTGCATAACAGTTTGGAACCGGAGAATGGTTAGCAAACTTCAACTTATCACCTTTACGATAAGCGTCAAGAACGTACTGCATATTGAAAACATAATATTGGCCCGTTATGTTTGCTTCCAAAGGAAAAATACCAAACAATTAGAAGAAAAGAAGTCCATTTATTACTTGATCATTAAGGTTAAAGAGGAAAGATGAATTTTCACGATCATATATCTTTCCACGCTTGTCAGCTTCACGATGTGAGATTAATTCTCCAGTGTATTCACCCAGATATTCATGTTTCGGTACACTATTCTGAAAACAATCAGCTAAACATAAGTTGCTTAATATAAACAATAATGTTATTAATACACCAATGGCCCTGATGGGTTCCTGTCAGAACTACTGTGATTTTTCCAAAATGGACTATCCTAAAGTGTTAACTTTGATTCAATAATAAGCCATATAGTGATATTTTTAAAAACATTTTTACTGTCGAGGAGATTAACATGGTATTTTTGTATAAAAAACATACAAGAATCTAATGAGACTTGAAATTATAAGATAAACTTTAATGAAATGTCACAACTCTATATGAAAGGTTTACTTAAGGTAAAACATTTTAATGAGAATTATTGTATTGCATTGGTGATGTTTCAATTTCCTCACTCATGTGAGAGATTGCTAGAATTATTAGGATTTTTCCAAAAACTCACTTTTCAAGTGTTAAGTTTAGGCCGACACGAAGATGGAATCCATGTATTGATATTGGTTTATATGCATCAAGAAACATTTCTCAACTCATCATGAAAAGTTGTAACCTTTTATTATATCAAGTGAGATTAACTAACTGTTCAAAAAAGAGTCACAACCTTTCATGGAAAGTTGTAATCTTTCATTAATTAACTAAGTACTTAATAAAGGGTCGTGATGATGCAACTTTTTCATGAAAAGTTGCAACTTTCGAGCAATGTAATGATTTCATGAAGAACCACCATTACATCTACTCAATGAGGTTATTCCATAACATCTTTCTAGAGATTTTTTCACACATTTTCACAGGAATCTTCATGTGACGCACTCTCATAGTTACATAAAAGAATTTCACTTTGAGTTGGTTTGGTTCATTTGAAATACTTAACTAGTTACTTAACTTTTGTGTTTCCTTTAAGTATTTTTAAACAGTTGTATCTTGAGAAGCTATTCAAATTACCTACAAGTAGTGCTTCGGGAAATAAAATCCTTATTGTGTTACTTGGGGCTCAATTTTGCTTACTTTGTACAACTTACTACTAGAATATATCAAGTTAAATGAACTAATTTAAATTCTGGAAAAGTAACTCGATTTAAATTCACAAATATAGGTTCCCAGTTATTTTATCAACTACCTTTAAGAAAGCTCCCCATCCTGAGACATCAGACCTTCCTAGTAAAACCTGCATCCAAATCCACCACATTTTTATGTTAAATTCTTCTTATTTTGTGGGTAGAGAGAAGAATAACACAATTACCCGTTGTTGTTGTTTGAGAAGAAGCTTCATATTTCTGCATTCGTAATTATCACCTCTTTGACCTGGAATCCCTAGAGTGCCATCACCACATCTGCAAGTCCAAATAAACAGGTTGCAACTATAAATATGAGTTTTACAAAGCCCCAAAGTTGTTCGTGGTAGTAGAAATTTCATATGACTTATAACATGTATGATAATAAACTACAGAAAATGATCTAAACATGTTACCCTATCCAGCAATTTCGGCAGACGTCAGGGTCACATTCTCTACCAGCAGCAAAGCACGGGCATTGACGACTTCTGCACTGGCTTTTAGCACAATGGCATCCTCTAAAACGAGTTTTGCATGTTTTCGGACATCTAGTCAACATAAAAGTGATAATATGAAAAGCTAAAAAGGAGAGCAATAGAAACTGGAAGCACGTTCAAAGAAAAGACAAAAAGCACCGGCTTACCCACAGTACTTTTCACAACAAGTCCCGTTCACAAAGCAAGAACACTCCTTTCCACAGGCGGATTGACAACCACATGGGTTGTATTGCCGACAAGGCAGCTCTTTTTTATCAGATATACGTTTTCTCATTGAATGGTATCCAGCAGACTTCCAGGAATATTTTAGACGACGAACTTTACCTCTTCTGCGTAAAAATCTGGATCTTCTTTTTAATGTTGTACCCTGATGTGTAATGGTTTACAACCATTAAAAATTATAAGATATTTTAAGTAGTAATATCATTGCCACAAGTAGAGCATGACATCACTAACCGTATTCCCGTTACTGTCAATTCTGGATCCATCACCTAGAAAATTTGTGCTGTCACCCCCTTGAGAAGATAGTTTATTCTCAGAGCTATTCATTGCATAAAACACCTCAGCACATGTCTTCATACCATTCATAAGATTTCTAGCTATTAAACAGCTGCAATAATAAGAAAAACATTACAAACAGATTGTATGATGAAAAAATCCACATTATAAACACTAAGAATTATATATAATATCATGCTAAAAAAATACTACACGATTGGATGACATCATCACAATCAGCTACGTCCAAAATTGGGGGAACCCATATAGAATGCCACCAAACATATAACACAGCACGTACTATTTAAACACAAACTTAGAGGTAGCAAAATGCCAAAATGATCAAGCTGGGTAATGAGTCAAAAATAAGTGGGGCCAAATCTGTCCAGTTGGGTTCAACAGAATACTTTATGTCCAAAAAAGTTACTTGTTTATAGATACTCGGTGTGGTACACATCATTACAAGAATACAATATTTCAAAAATAACCCAACTTTTGGTAATCATGTGATTAGAAGGATTGATGCATCACAAAATATTTTGTTCAACTTTCGGTCCGTTTAACCCCTTTGACCTGTTTCCTTTTGCTAATTGTAAGAGACCAATAAGACCATATCCTATAACAGAATCAAAGGCACAGGTTTTCCCTAACTTTCTAATAGCTCAGATAATACAAGTGAAGGTACTGAATCAAAGGCACAGGTTTTCTCTAACTTTCTAATAGCTCAGATAATACAAGTGAAGGTACTGACCTGTTCCTGCCAAAAATCTCCAGACCTTTTTCAAAAAGAGATTTTTCAATAGTTTTCCAACTTTTGAACTCAATCACTTCTTGTCTACAAATGCTCTCATCCCCAAACTCTTCTTTCTTACATTTTTCATCACCATTTATCACAGCCTGGGCACTAGTAATCTCCTTACAATCAGGAACATCTGGCTGAAGAGATCTATCACCACTAGGGACTGCGTCTTTTCGCCTACCCCTTCTGGCACTCAGAGATCTAGCCTTTAGAGAAGATGAAGTAGCTTCTTCACTTTCTTTGTGTGAGCCTGAACGAACCCCCGAATCTCTTAAACCAAGGCTTCCACTTGAAACAGAGTCAGAATCAGAAGCATCCACCTTCTTTTGTCTCTTCTTTATTGCAACCAGAACATGATCAGATATACGTTTGCTATTCCTTTGACGGGTCCCACGTTTCTCTGTAAGTTTACTCTTGCGTGGGCACGGTCTAGCATCCGACTCGCTGCTTTCAGATACGTTTTTAGCATTTGATGACGCATTTTCACTCTGGGAAGACTTTACCCTCCTTAATAAAGACCGACCATTCGACTTCTTTCTTGATGACTGGATATTATTACCATCTGATAAAGGGGCAGCTTTTTGTTCACTGTTGAGCTGTACCAAAGATGGTACTGTATTGCCCTCCACCTTTTGGACCTAAAGAAACCAAAGAAAAATCAAAGCTTTAGGTATATTTAATTCAAGTTCCTACGCAGGAGCATGATAAAGATAAATATTGCAATTACCTGGCGATAACAATGCGGACCACAAGGTACCTTCTCCTCATCCATGCGGTTCAAAGTACATTGCTTTTCAGCCTAAATACAATGTAGCAATTGCTAATTAAACTTCAAAACAAAAAAGATAAGGCTTTCCACTTTTTGACCTAGAAAGCTATACATTATTACATACCATCAACAAAATGCAACTTAAATGATAACTTAGAAGCATAAATTTGCATTTAGTGTTAAACTCTAAAGTAGGGTTACTTTTGGAGATAAAAAAAACAGTTTACTAGGCTTTCTTTAAGAAAACAGAATGAAGGAAAGAGAAAACTAAAGTGCACTTACAGGAAATATAAGGTCCTGTGAACATCCATGTAATTTACAGTCAAATACCTGCCAATTGAAAAACACAGTAACAGATAAATTTAGCAAGTGACATGTGTGAGAACTAAAACAGATTTGAGTATTCAAAAAACTGAAACACATGGGTGTGTGTGTGTATATACAAACAGGAAATAACAAAAGAATATGTTCTATTATAATTCATAGATTAGATCCGTAAGACTTATCATACTTAATCCACTAGCACTAGGTATAACTAAGTAATCAAGGAGCCCACTAGCTGCTCTGACACACTAAATCTAAGTTATACTTTATATTTCTAGCCCATTAGCTTTTAATATAATTGATGAATTTCATCTCTCCCACGTTTTGAAGAAAAATCATTGAAAATTGATCTTAAATTTCCACTTCATATCCTTGTGTTTGTGGTGATAGACTGATCAACACCTCAAAGGGTTTAAACCCACCCCACCCCAAGAAAAATGCATCACCAAACACGCAATACAACGATGGAAGTAGTATTGCGCTTAGTCACCAAACCCAAGAAGAAAACATGTTGATTAGCAATGCTTACTAGGCATCGACGACAAAATAGGTTGTCAAATGAGTCCAGTGCGGCTTCAATATCTTTATCATACAATGAACTCATATCGAACTCAGAATTCCCTGGTTTAGAGCCTTCAACAGCATTATCTCTATTAACAAGGAGTTCATATCTTGCCTGTTACAGATGTTCCATAACATGTGAAAATCAAACACAACAAAAGGGAACAAAAACTGCACCAATATTGCAATGTGCTTAGTTCATAGATTTAAAAGAAAAAAGAACACCAACCTATGGAGAGAGATAATAGAGCAAAATAAGATGTCAAGCATCTAAGTGTGTACCTTGACTTCAGAAGGTTTTCTAGACAACTGTTGAGCCAGTAAATCCAAAACAACACCAGAAGACCCAAGCTGTTGTATGGTCATTCTATAACAGTATAAGATATGATGAGAATGCAGTAATAATGATCAAATTTGTGACAGGAAATGGACCCTAGGATGTATCACATGACTAGAAAGTATAAAATTATAAATCCAAAACAACAGATGACCCAAGCTGTTGAATGGTCATTCTGGAACAATTAATGATATGATGAGAATGCAGTAATACATACTATGGGCATGTTTGGGATTGCTTTTAAAAACAACTTATTGACTTATTGACTTTTTCAATAAGTTAATAAGTTAGTATGGAGTGACTTATTAACTTATTCTCTCACAACAATCACATTGCCAAACACTGTAAAATGACTTTTTAACTTTTCAAAAGTTAAAAAGTTAAAAGTTGATAAAAATAAGCACTCCCAAACACCCACTATATGTGACTGGAAAATGACACTGGTATGTATCACAAGTCTAGAAAGTATAAGATTAAAGAACTTCATGTCTGCAACATATAAAAATTATGTGTATATAATGGCAGCAAAACTTGGACATAGAAGTCATACTTAAATTAAAAGCCAAAAACCTGAATTATATGTGAGACAATTTTGAGTTGATGAGACCACAAGAGCATTTAATATAAAGAGCACCAACCGGATTATGTAATCTTCAGAGTCAACAAACTCTTTCTTTTCCTCCTCTTCATCAATTGCTTCCTCTTCACTGTCACTGGCAATTAGTGCTTCACCCCCATTTTGATCATAGTAAATTCTCCTGCGACCTACTACAGACTGGTCTTCTGTCATTCTTTGATTTCTGCATAATTCATAGTTATATAAGAGATGTACTATAACTTAAGAGTTACAAGAAAGCAGAATAAACAAAACTGTATCTTAGCTGGTAGCATGTTCAATTTTGGATTTAAAACTGAAGTGCAATAACTATTAACAATTGAACTAGTGATGGAAGTAGCAAACATATGTTTGACAAATGACAGCATTTAAAAATAACAAGCACCGGGGCAAGATCACCTATCCAAGAAAAACACAAAATTGTATCTTAGCTGGTAGCGTGTTCAATTCTGGATTTAAAACTGAAGTGCAATAATTACTAAACAATTGAACTAGTGATGGAAGTAGCAAACATATGTTTGACAAATGACAGCATATAAATATAACAAGCACGGGGCAAGATCACCTATCCAAGAAAAACACAAAACTGTATCTTAGCTGGTAGTATGTTCAATTTTGGATTTAAAACTGAAGTGCAATAACTATTAAACAAATGAACTAGTGATGGAAGTAACAGACATATGTTCGACAAATGGCAGCAGTTAAAAAGAACAAGTACAGGGCAAGATCACCTATCCAAGAAAATCCATGTTGTGTAAGGAGGTAGTTTCTTCACTTCTGGAAGCTTGATAGGTCTGACTGCATTTTTTACTGCAATGCTAGATCCTAAAAGAATTGCTGAAGCATGTCCATCTTCCTGAGAGCTACTGCTGTCACTGTCCCCATTGTTGGCATTGACACCATTTTGCATGTCAATTGCGTCCTTCTGCCTCTTTGTCAACAAGTCAACAGTTTGACCTGCACCAGTAGCCCTTAGTTTTCTTCTTTCTAATGATAACTTGTGATGATTGTGGGTGACTTCAGCCAACTTAATCCTGTTTTCTTCCATTCTTTTCTGCAAAACATATCAAAGCATCATAATGAAGATTCTTTACCAAAAACGTGAATGAAATATTAAGGCATTCCATTGTTCTTAGACTAACCTTGATATAAGCACAACGATCAGCCTCGACTTTTTTCTTCAAGGAGTCGATAACCAGTGAAATTTCTGAGGGAGTGATGGCTGCCTTATGTAGTCCCACGATCTGAGAAATATGAATACTAATTCAGTATCCTAGCTTCTAAAATATAAATCAAACAATATATTATGTAACAACTAGATCAACTACTAAACCACCGTGCGGGTATCATTTGGCAAAAACCCTTGCATTCAACTGTCCAAGGTATACATGTAACATTGGATGTTTGTAAAATTGCAAAATCTTTTTCAGATGAGCTAAAGAGGATTTAAGATTGATGCCAAAATTTTGAAATGCACAAATGATGCTAGAAACAAACTTACATAAGCAATGAATGACTAGAAGCTACGTATGTACTGCAGTACTAGATGAACTACCTTGCTATTGAATATTGATAACCTATTTGCTTTTACCTTGCACATAAAAGAGCTCGAGTATCATGTTTTGTACTCTTGTACTCATGCTGCATAAATATGTATATCATAATTTCCCCAAAAAAACACAATCTAACAAACTCGTCTTCTTAATTAACAATATTGCAAACGTAAAATCATATTGCTCTTGTAGTAGTAATATCTACATACATATGAGTCATCGGATGTTGGAGTCTACTTGCACATGTTATATGTAAACTAAAAGAATTACTTCATTCCAGACACATCCATATCTTTACTATTAACCTAAAAGGCAATTCATGATAGTTTTAACTTGTAAAGCCCTTGTAAAAAGAGAGGCCCTTCATACACCTGAAGCTCGATATAAAATAAACACTTAAGTCCCCCTTAAGTATCTTCCAAATCAAAATCATGCCTAAATGAGCATACATTTATCTTACTGAATTTCAATAAAAACAATGCTTGATTTCATTAAGTATCTGCAAGGAAAAAATCCCATGCATGTATTTCTATCACACAAGCAAGTTCACTGCAGTCCACTATGTGTGCATGAAACTATGATTGCACTATAACAATTTTCTTTCCATGCCCCTAACTGCATGTCACTGGCTTATGTTTAAATAGGCTAATGGCTAGGAGTCTGCTACTGCCTTTATTTGTTACCCTTTCCGGTAGGACCGGTACCAAACAAATACTAGTATTTTGCAAAAACAAGTGAAAGTTGTGATCACTATCTTAAGCAATTCATGGCAAATTGTCTTCAAGAATTCAAATAAAACTAACATAAATGCATTCACAGATCAAAATCATAAAAACCATGTGCAGCATGGCATAGTCTAAAAAACTTCAACGCAATACGATAAGCATCAAACTCCAATGCACGGGAACATTCCAGATAAAAGGCATTCCATTACTAATGCAGTAATGCAACAGTTTTTAACAGCATTGTATGCTTTACAACACAATGTCGCTACAAATTTAGGTAGAAACTATCCAGAGCTCACATATATCCATCAAAAGAAGCATTTCCATATGCTCCACAATATAAATATAACGATCGATACATATACAAGCCAAAACAACTACGGAAACATTCCTACTTTCGTCTAATCAAACATAAACTGTCCGAATTAAACAAACAAAAAAATAACTACACGCATTAATCAATATCATGGTACCGTAGATGCATCTGCAGACTCCGATCGGCTTGCGACGGTGGATGACGAATGAGGGACCTTCGGTAACGACATTATCCACCGGCGATAGTGTAAGCTGTTGAAGAGCACAAACCGGCGACGAACGTCGGTATGAGATCGGATTCATGCAAATGCGAAGGAGACTAGATGCAGGAAATTAGCGAATTTGGGGTTTTGAAACCCTAGGTTGTGGTATTTGGGGAAGCGCGGCGTCAATTTAGATACGACTTATTTAATTACGGCAACGGCCGAGTCTGCGACTATGTTGTGGTGGGCTCCATGGGATGAGTTGGTTTTGACTTTTTGACTTTTGAGCGGAAATATCAAATATATTGAATTTTATGAACTAGAGTATATCATTTCAAAATTGTAGTTTGAGACTGAGTTGTCAGTTTGGTTATTACTTGTTTGTTTTACGTTTATCTTAAATTTAAAAACATTTCAGGTTTATAAAGAGATAAATATGCGTAAAATCACAAGCATATATAACACAATGACAAAAAAACATAGATATAAAGTAATTAGTAATTACATGAATATAATTTTAATACGTTATGCAACGTAAAAGATCCATGGACACGTCTTTCAGCCACAAAACAAAGGATCTAAAGTTCAAGTTTTAAGTCCATCTAATGATTTCTTGTTCTCGCAGCTCGTTTGCTCAGAGTGATGATAAATAATGTTACATCGTTAATGAGATGATCCTAAAACGGATGAGTACTTTATTGCACTTATTATTCGACCTACCGCTTGGGTGAGGATTTTGGAGCACATCGTCAAGCTAAGACGTTTACTTTATAAATAAAAAAAAGAGTAATGTATTTATATGTGTTGGGTGTTATTATGCAAACTTGCTATTATCGATGTTTTTTTATTATGGAAAAAAGCTATTCGTGGATTTTTTTTTCAAATATGTTGTATATGTTTATGTTTGTTTTAGGGTTATTGGAATTTAATAATTTAAACTTTCATATATTGACCAGAATTAATACTAATACAATAAATGTTTACAGACACTACCAACTTTAAATTTATTTTCCTTCAATTATCTCTTACTAATTGAGAGTTAACGTCGTTAGTTTTTTGATAACGTGAACTACTTATATTGTCAAAACACTAAGAATAAAGTTGGAATCAACCATTATGTCCATCAATCTAAAACTTACGCTGTGACACCCTACATATATCTCACATCAGCCGTGGACATAAGATATTTTTATTTCATAGGTAATGTCTTACATATAATATCACCAACGCGTTTTGATCGTATTGCATGTGAATGTGAAAAACTTCATAGTTAAGCGTGCTCAGTTGGCAGCAATCCAGGTATGGGTGACCCCTGGGAAGTTTTCGCTCGGGCAACCAAAAGCAAATCCGTGAGCTCCTTGTAGACAAAACGGACAATATTTGTGGTATGAAGGGTCAGGTGTTACACACGCATCTTGAAAACCGTCAATTCACACATCCGATTTGAACCACTTGACTCGTTGGAGATAGATTTTAAGTGTTGATGAAGGCTAGATACTAAAATGGACCTCATAGAAGATGGGCGGTGGCGGAGTTGAATAAATGCTCAAAATTTGCCCCGTTTCATGAAAAACTAACAGTGGTTAACTCTCAGTTAGTAATGGATCGTTGAAAGAGAATAAACTAAAAGTTGATAGTGTTTGTAAACACTTCTTGTGTCAGGATTAATCCCGACCAA
This sequence comes from Flaveria floridana, assembly GCA_018326465.1. Classification (NCBI taxonomy): domain Eukaryota; kingdom Viridiplantae; phylum Streptophyta; class Magnoliopsida; order Asterales; family Asteraceae; genus Flaveria; species Flaveria floridana. Next base: position 15,580 of record BJCO01461405.1, on the reverse strand, counting down.
TAAATAAAAGTTGAGATTATTAAAATCCAATAATCACTTATTTTATTACTAAGTTGGTCTAATGTCGGTTGTGTGATTTAAGATTATGGATTCGACCCTTGTGTAAGATATTTATTTATTTGTTTTTTAATAACTATAAATCATCACACGTACAATCATAATTTTTAAAGATTAAGTATTCTAAGAAATAATACCTTTAACAAAATTAACCTTAATTTTATTAGAATAGTTTCAGTAACCCATGTATTACAATAGTTGAATAAATAAAATATTAAATACAAATAAAATTTATTAATTATAAATGATATTTTAAGATAATATTTTAACTTTTTAAACATTTGTTCTTATTTTTTTAATCAAAAAAGTAAATAAATATTTTTGTTTTAAAACAATACGTTTTAAAAATGTTATCCATAAAACTTTAATTATTATAACTCTCAAATTTAATTATTTTGATTTATAAACAATTACTTTTTTTAAAAATGCCAATTTTAAAGTATTAATGTTTTAGGAAAAAAATTTATTTTATAAAAATATATTTATTTAGAAATAACATTAATAAAAATATATCTTATTTATTCATTTATTAAACTATTCTAGATCTATAAAATAATATTATTAATAATTAATGTAAATATTTAATAGAAGAGATAAGCGAAAAAATACTGGTGACTAAGAATGTGATGTTGTCACGTGTCACCCGTAGTTATCTTTTTATTAGAGTAGAAAAATTATAACATTCATAAATAGACAACAATATCGTTAAATGAATACAACAGGTATTGATGGACAACGATCAATGCTCTATCTAGATATATAACTCTGTTTTTTCATATAATTGGCCATACAAACATGATTGTTGTTTTTCACTTTTTTTATATTTAGTATGCATGTCATGCTACAAATATTGTTGAAATTATATTAATCAACAAAAAACACAAATTTCTACATAAACTTGGTTTGACCGGTTTATGTAGATCATGGAATGTATACAAATCACACATTTAATGGTGTGATACACGACTAAGAGTCATACATGACACGTCTACTTTGGCTCGTATATTAGATTTGTGTCCCCTGTTAATGACTTAAATCAACGTGATAAACACACATCGCATATGGATTCACGTTTTATTATTCACATATGGATGCACGTATTACTATTCACGTATTACTGAAAATGCTCTGGTTCAGGGGAGTAAAAGCTGGAAAGTAAAAGCAAATACACGTATCTACATGCATTAAATTATTGCAACATTACTAGAAAATTACCTTTCACAGTTTAGGATCCCAAGCCAAGAAAAAAAAAGTTACACAAATAATATTCTTCATTCAAAAAGCAGACAACGTTTCTTTATGTTACAGTTATATATACACATCACGTGAACACAAAAATCCATTTCTGTCTAGAATTTTCAGTCAAAACCAAATCACATTATTCCCACACAACTAATTAATATAAGGGCAGCATCAATTTTCACTTGTTATTTTTTTTCCTTCTCCAAAGTAATTTCCTCAGCATTCCACTTTTTTTCTTTTTACTAGGTACAATAGACAAGAAATTTACCAATGCTTCTTCATCTTCTTGCTGTTTAATTCCAGTTACACTTAAAAACCTCTGTGGGGATATCACTTTCACATTATTAGCATTACCATCCATGACAGCTGGTGATGTTACAGTACGCGTAATCTCTTTTGGTTTAGATGATTGGAGTTCTTGTGCTTTGTCGTCCGCCATCATTTTATCCAGTAGAGAGACCCGCTGGTGGTTTGATTTGGCGGGTGGTGGCGATGGCGGTGGCGGTGGGGATTCGTATGTCGGATTAGAAATTAGTGTTTCCGGGACAGATGTGTGTCCTGGTGAAGCTAATGCCTTTAGCTGTTTCCCCAGGCTTAGAATGGTTTCTTGGCACTCGGCTAATTTTTCTGAAGCAGCTATTATTTCGCGCTCCTGCATCCATATTCGAGTACCATAAATTGATAAATGTAATGGAAAAAATGAAGAGACGATTGTGAGTCATGAAATGAACTGGAAATTGGTCACTTACACTTTGAAGCCTCTTTTCATCTTCGTCTAGCTCACAATTTTGTATGTCTTGTTTTATAATGCTGAAATAGTAGCAGTTGAGTTGGTTAGGCTGAATTTGAAAAGGTTTCAAGTATGTGCTATATGAACGTGATTTTGAAAAAGTGAAAAGAAATTTTTAATAGATCAAAGAGAAGAATATTACCTTTCTGGCGCGATCAGCACAGGGTCATCTTCGATTTCTTCATTGGATGTTATTATTTTACAGGCTTCATTATAATCACCAATGGCCTCAATGAGTTGCTCATCAAGATCTTCTTTCACCTTCATCTCTACTTTCATTTGATCTTCAATTATATCCTTCTGCTGCTTTAGAAATTCAACCTCTGCTTTTAGATTTTCAATTGTTTTCTCTGATTCCTCAAGTTTAACGATCATAAACTCGCTTTTACAAATTTCGGATCCAAGTTTATGTTCCAAATCCTGTTTTGCAAGTTCCATTCTTTCCAGATCATCTTTTAGATTTTTAGTTTCTTCCTTTAGTTGCAGCTTATCTGCTTCATTCTCATTCGGAGTTTCATCCCAATCAAAATGCTTCTCCATTTCATGCCTCATGCTGGACACATCTTGAAGTGAAAAACAATGGTTGACTATCCATTCAAGAGTCAAAGTCAACTCTTTGGCAAAATTTTCCAATTCTGCTTTGCCGATAAGCAAATTAGTACAGCTTTGAAGAAATGCCTCTAAAACAGCACCAAGCTCACTAGTTTTCCACTGAAGAACACGAACTGTGTAGCCTGTAGGTGTTTCTGAATTATCGTCCTTTCCACACAATCTGAGCCCTTCAATCAGTTCAATTAGCCTCTCGATTGATCTGGTCATACCAGAACTAAACACTTCATTATTCATAGATTTATGAGGATTCTCATCACCTTTTTGTACCAGAGCAACTATGATATCTTCAAGCACGTCACTAGAACGTCTTTGTGTTATTCTAGAATGTTCCGAAATCATTTTTGATATATTTTCAACCCAGTCTGAGTGATTTTCCAGAACAAGATTAGAAGTTGATAATGGTTTCTCAACAGAAACTATTGCCAACTTTTCCATCTCAACAAAATCATCCATTAGATCAATATCTGAAGCTCCAACCGTCTTGCAAGACGGGGCCCATGATTCAACCATACTAGCCTTTTCATCACTACCTATGTCAGAAGATGAAGCATGTATAGGAAAATCATGACAAGTAACAGGACTCCTAGAAGTTAGACTTTTTGATTGTTCGTTAGTTTTTTGGCTGAGAAATTCCTTGAGAACTCGGTTCTCATCTTCTAGTGCACACAACTGCTCAGTTAGAAAGTTAATTTGTTTCTCAGATGTTTGGTCAAACGAATAATTCTTTGAAACAATCGGAAATGGGTTTGACTTTCTTCTAGAAGTTTCCGTTGGATCTCTTCCCAGCATCTCAACTTCATTCTTCATTTTTGCCAGGGCAGCAGGCCCAGGTAGCCGTTTTCTAACAAGAACACGTAGCCTCTGTGCTTCTGTTTCAAGCTTGGCAATCTTTTTCACGCTCTCAAGGTGTTGTTTGTGCGCCACATCTGCAGTTCGTCGATTGAAATCTCTCTCTTCGTTCCTGATCTCAAGCTCCTTTTCCAGCACTCTGACTTCATAACTTAAAGAAGCATTATCTCTCTGCACTGACTCCAGTTTACTCATAACAGCATTTAAATCAGAATCTACCTGACACCTGGCAGCATGTAGTTCATCAATTGTTTTTTCTTTTGTTAAAAGAGCCTTGGTTAACTGAGCATTCTCAGAAGTTAATTTGGAAAGCCTTATATTAGACTCTGATAACTTTTCTTCTATAACTGATTTCATCTTTTCATATTCTCGTGAGGTTTTCACCACGGCATCATGAATCCTTTTTTCCTGTTCTTCACGAACAAAACGAAGCTGTTGCATACACTCCTTCAACGCTGCATCCACACTATATAATCTCTCCTCACTGGCTACCAGCTGTTGTGTTGTTTTCTCTAGTTCTTGTTTAAGTGCTAAAACTTCTGCTTCTGCCTTCTCCCATCCTGTGAATTGTTCAGTCAAAATTAAAAGTTACGTCAGTTGCATTAAAACATATATTTATACATGTAAGGTTACAAATAATCCATAAATGACCTAGAATGGCTTCGCGCGCAATGTTTGTCTGTTTCTTTGCCATGTCATCTTTTGCATTAATTTCAGAAAGTGCCGCTGAAAGCTTCTCATTTGAAATATTCAAGTTTCTCTCAAGTTCAGCTTCATAGGCTAAAATTCCCTGCAACTAAAAATGAGATTGCTGTTAAAGAAGCACATACAAAGTCAATTATTAGCATCAACTCTAAGTGAAATTAACAACAGATGCAAGAAAAGAAATGCTAGTATCAAAAGCTTAAGTAATTCCATTTACATTCAGAATTATACAATCATACGTTTGAAGTTGGAAATCAAAATGTATCTTAACTACCTCATCTTCATTCCCTCTGTTCGCCTTGTCAGCTGCAATCATAGTCTTCTCAATTGATTTTTTCTTCCAAGGCCACGACTTGTGATCCGTCATTTTTTTAAATGTCTTTGCGCTAAATAATATATGATCAACTAAAATCACATAGGACCTCTGCAAAAATAAAGATTGGACACTTGTTATGTAGATACATGTTAGGTAAACACAATTTCATTAACTTCTATATGTTAATTTATAGTTTATAGTGACAGTTTCGTCATACATGTTAGGTTAAATGGTTATCTTCCTGTTACTTTCACAGCTAGTTATCCTGTCTAAATTGCTTCTTGTTCTGGCAACTCTATGTTACAAAAGCACAGCTGATCTTGTGAAACTTTTTATTTTTTTCAGTCAAAACAAATATTTTTTGTTGTCAAGCAATAACTTCAATCTGTATACTTGATTGCAAGGACAAAAGTCAAAAAGAGAGGGCTACTTTATGAAAAGTAAACTCATTAATGGTCAACCAGAGAAGCTTGAAAGAGATGATTGGAGTTACTGCAGGGTAAACCTTTACAAATCACAACATTGCAATGTAATCCCACAAGTACCAAAAATCTGGTACAGATGCATTTACCGATTAATTTTGTAAATTCTCACATTGGACTGGAGTCGAAAACATCTATTAATGGACTTAAATTCATGCTACGTGTGGACGTCTACAGGTCAATAACACATCCAGATTACACCTGAAGGGGCCTATTAATAATAAGACAAATCACAACTAATACGATCGATCTTTTCACATATTCTAATAATATAATCTTATTTTAAGCAAACGAGGTGAAAATGAGTCCATACGAGAAGTCAAAGGCGTGTTCCAAACAGATCAATTACAGCATAACCTAGAATTTAAAATAGAAGAAGAAGACGAAGATAACACAAATACACTATACTACAGTACGCACGCTACAGAGAGCAAAATAATAGAATCAAACTTCTGAAAATTTCAAACTATTAACAAGCAAAAATCATAGTAACGGAACCACAGCAGATAATAATTCATTAGATCAAACCGATACAATTAACGATCACCGGATCAAAACTACAGCAACAATAACACAACAAATTTGTGCTTCACTCATGCTATCGATCATCATTTCCCCTAAAATGAACCTAAAACTCAAATCTGAACTACAGTAAACAGTAAGCAGAAACGAATAAAAAAGGAGCATGCACATTGGAATAGTGAGAATACAAGAACAAAATAAAAAATGTGTGTCACGATCTTACCGACGATCAATGGACCACCGACGGAGCATTAACTGAAGAAATTAAAAGCAGAGCAGAGTGAAATAATAGAGAAGAAGAAGAAGAAGAAGAAACAAGTGGAGCTATTTTCTAGAGAGAGAGAGTAAATGTAGGCTTGCAAGCTGTACGATACATAACAGAGTCACACAGATATCTATATATATAGAGACAGTGTTATGCATATAATATTATAATAATTATTATTATTATATACGTAGTGAGATGGGGAGAGAGAGATCTGTGAATGGAGTAAATCTGACAAGTACGTGACGGGTCGGGCCGGGTTGTTTGGTTCGGATGGAGAATACTTTTTACCCGTATATTGCTTTACAGAATTACAGTCCTTCAACTGTAACATCACTTGTAATAGGACGGATATATCATATATCCACACGGACCACACCATCCTTGATCTAATCACACTCCACTCAAACCTGCAAAAAGATGCTTGTAGTTTTAACACCCGTTTGTTCATAAGCCGAAACGATTATTTGCATATTACGTCAAATCTTATGTTGCTCCCTACCTTTTAAATGATTGTTTGGGTTTGTCGTGAAATGGTCGTTTGAGTTTGAGGGAGGGTAGTGTATTTAAGAGAAAATTGTATAAATGGTCCATATAATTTTAACTAAATTATAAATTTAATCTCTGGACTTTGAAAATTGTAAAATTAGTCCACATGGACTATTTAAGCAATTTCTTTATATTTAATGTCAGACACCAAACGAGTAATAAGTACACAAAAGTTTGAATTAATTTTGTAAATATCAAAGTTTGAGAATCAAACATGTAATCTAATTAAACCACGTTAACCATTTATGTAATTTTCTTTATATTTAAATTTATATTACACGATCTTCAACTTTGAAAATTACACTCTTGGTTTTTATTGTTTAGTCAATTATAACAAAGACCGTTTCTGAAGTGACTGCACGCTAGTTTTTGTTGTTACATTTTTTAAAAATGATCAGTATATCCCTTGTAGTATCAAAAGAATAAGATAGATTAATTAAAAATTGTATTTTTAAAAAATTAATAGTTCCACTCCACCCTTTTGTCATCTTCCCCTCAACTCTCTTTTAACTTGCATCACCATCGTGGAAGCACCATCACCACTATGGAAGCACCACCGCATGATCTTGCATGAAACCCTAATCAAAACATTTCCCCTACCTGCATTGGCCATCGTCCATTCATCTTGTGTCTTTCTGTATATGTATCCTAGTTACTTGTCGATGGGTCATCGATTGACGTCGATAAACCAACCAAATATAAAGAGAATATGTCATAATTACCTAAGACTGGTTAGGGCAAACAAAAGTGTTGAACCACAAGGAGTTGATGGATGGTGTTTAAGTGTTTAACTCATGTGACTTGCTCTTGATTTTTGGTTTGTTTATTGAAAACTAAATACTAAAAAGTAATAATCTAGTTGTAATTAAACAAAAGATGATCACTCCTGGATTGGATCTATAAGCATATTGTGTAACCTAAGTTAAATATCAATGTTAGTAAATTACATAAACATAATAATGTTCAATGAGATATGGGGTAATCATAAGACCAATGAATCCGGTATGTTGTTGCTTGGCGATTCTAGACCGAATAATGGTATATAGCAAGATGTTATAATGTAATACCCAAAACAAAGTCCATTTCAATGCACAAATAAAACATGGAAGGACAAAGAGAAGTGGGAGGGAGGCTTGGGGCGAAGGGTGCAGACGTGGCACTTCAGAATAAACAAGAACATCGCCCCCTCACTTTTGAGACGAGTGAGAACACTAACCTAAAACCTAGCTAAGAGAGAAAAAGACACAGAGAACTATTCTACAAAGTTATAGGTTACTAAGAACCGGTCAAAATGTTTTTGTTTAAAAAAGAGAAAATGTAATTTAAACTTTCTATCATAGTTTTTCTTAGATAAATATTTTTTTCATATGATAGTTTATCATTATATTTAATTCTTTGTAACTTTGTTTATGTGTACTCAATTTATTACAACACTTTTAATATTAATATATTGTTGAGATAAGAATCAAGAAGCATGGTGTCGTACATAAAAAAGAAACAAATTAGTTTATCAATATTTAAAGCTAATTATAACAGTATTGTTTGATTTAATTAATAAATCATTATAAGAATCAAGAAGCATGGTGTCATAGATAACAAAAAAAAGGAATAAGAAACGAATCATTGATATGAGTTATTTAATATCATAAGGAATAGCAATAAATTCTTTTTAGACGATGGAAGGCTAGCTCAACCGGACGGTAATCGGGGTTTGTGGGTGAGATCATCAAATATGCGGAGGTGTGTCGGCATCTAAGAGGAGTCAACGAGGGTTGTGATCCACGTGACGATGTACTTACTTTACTAAACTAGTAAAACTACCCGTACCTCATTACTTCATTGGTTACCCCACTCCTATTCTTTTTGTACTAATCTTTGTATTTAATCCAAAATACTAACTTATAATATAGAGTAAACTATTATTATAATTTATACAATTCACGTTATACCGGGAGCGTATAATCATTCCAAACAACACAAATGCCACACCATTGTCACTGTCAGTGATCACCAACACCAAAAAAGTTTGAATTTAAATAAAATTAAAAAATGGAAAAAAAATCAAATGAAAAGTAGGCGTAAAAAAATTAAACCACACAGGCGAGACGTAAAATACATATAACAATTAGTAACTTGATCTATTACCAACACGTAGCGACGTGACCGTTAAATGGAGAAAAATAAGCGTAAAAATATCGAACCACACACACTGCGGTGTTTTAACTCGTAAAATTTAGGCCGAAACGTAAAACAAAAAAATTATAAAATGTGAAAAGTACAAGGGATCAAGGTTGAAAGTAAAAACGACGTAATGACTAATTGTAAAAGATATATAAGTATTGGGTTTCAGCTCCGACCTCAAGCACAAATGCAAGTTATAGACTTGATTTAAAGGGAAAAAAAGGATAAACTGTTATAAAAATAAATTATAAAAGATGGTTTTTGTTATTTTCTTAGTTTGATGACAAAACCCGAAACATGAAATTCGCTACAAACCTAAATGATAAAATTTAACTATGGTTTTCACAGATCGAGAACATAAGGGTGCAACTTTTAGTAATTAGAAATATATATATTTTCACTTCAATATTTTTTTAATTATTACAACCCTTGTAATTCACGAGTTAGTAAAGCTAGTAATATATATATTTTAAAGAATATATTTTAGGTAACTGTAATTTACTCTATAACTAGGAGATGAAAACATGGTCAAATTTATAATAAAATATCTAATATACTGATCACTGTAGTTAAGAGTTTTCTGATAAATAATATATATAATTTAGAGAGTATATTTTACGTTAAATTTTTAAAGTCTCATTATCATACTTCTCTGAATTAGTAAAATAACTCCTTTTTAACTTATGTCCTAAAAAATCTCCAAAAAATTTTAAAATATTTTTTTTATAAACATGTTGTTTGGATATTATAAACATGTTGTTGGGATAAATATGTGATAATACCGTCATATAAGGAACCGCACTGTCCTTACTAGATCTAAATATTGTTAACAAATTAATGACATATAAAACATCAAAACATTGAGGAGCGATTTTGTTAACTTGAGTTTCATGTTTTGGGAGAACTTAATATACTATGTCGTAGTTAGATGTGTCATATTTCATTACACTATAATTATAGCACGGTATGGATATCTAAAACTATAGAGCCCATTGAGTCCTCACTTGCAGATCATTTCTTTGATGTTTCATAGTTCTCTTACGTTTCACTTATATTAAATCGACACCTTGTTGTGTAGCTTTATTTTTGATAAGTTTTTCACATTCATGATTTTTGTAACTAAGAGTAGATGCATTTATGATCTAGTTAACAACTTTATTAGCTTTTTAAGTTTATAAGTTGTTTAATTTAAGATTTTTTGTTAAATATAGTCGACGAAATGAAAATTTCAGTTTATTATTTGGGTTCAAAGAGGACACAAAGCGAAATCAATTCGATTACAATGTAACATGATAGAAATACTCAACCCAAGAACTCGAGTCGACGTACGCCTCTAATTATTGCCATCGTTTAGACTTTTTCTAGAACCGTCAATGACAATGATTAAATTGATTCTCAATTGAAGCATAAAGAAAAGGAGAAATATTTTATGTTTATAGTTTTTATTTTGTTTAATCTTTTTTAATTTGTTGCTTTTTCAAATTTTAAGCAAAGAATAATACCTTAATTTTGTTATAATATTAATTAATACATATCTTCATAATCAAATACCAATGCCATGACAGGGGTTTTTCTTTTTATCGTACTTATAATCTAAGGATTTATAATTATCAATAATTTTAATATTCATCGAGTAATAGAAGTTTAGAGAAAGGTTATGGTAAAAAGTGTTTTTTTCATGCGAAACGTACAAAGTTATCACGTAACAATAGAGGTTACGGGTGAAATTATGACGCAAGGACAATAATTAATCACACATAGATGGAATTATCACGTAAATGTGAAATTATTATGCAGAATGTATTCTTGCGTGATAATTCCATCTGCGCGTGATAATTCCACACAAGTGTAATTTGTTTTGCGTAAATATCACTTTGTTCTTGCGTGATTATTATTGTTCATACATGATAATTCCACCCCAAAACTTCATATGCTTCGTATGAAAAAAACACTTTGTATAGTAACCTGACCCCTAGAAGTTTATTTATAAACATATTGATATTAAATTACGTTCTCGTTTTTAAGTATAAAAGTTAGGATGAGAGTAATCTTTATAAAATTATATTTGAAGAATGCATAAGTTTTTTTGTTAAAACAAACATTAACTATTTTGTTGATAGTTAAGAGTTTGTCTTAAGGCTTGATTATTGTTTTAACTAGTTTAATATTATTCATCGAAAACTATATAAACCACTTCAAAATTGTATATATATGTATATGTATATATATGTATATGTATATATATGTATATTAATCTGTTGAGCTTAGTGATTTAAATAAAACTAGTATCAAATGCTTGCATTGTGGCTAGGGCGCAAGAGGGTGAAAAAAGGCTAACATATAAATAGTGTAGGTAAGAAAAACGAAAGCGGTGTAACTTTATATAATTAAATAAACGAAACTATCACAAACTTTTTCTAATGAAATGTGTTGAGAAAGGACAGAAGATGCGCACATTTTGACTAGTTCAAGGTGAAAACTAAGGTTGCTTCTTTGGCAAATGTGGGATAAAGTTGAGCCAAAAGATCTCGGTTCAAGATTAGTGTATTAGAAAATGATATATCCTTAGGATCTACTCAAACACTTAGAAATCGATTAATAGATAAATATACATATATTTGATGTCTTTCTAAATGATGCTTCTAATAATGATTCTTCATTTTGAAACCAAATCAGTTTAAAAGCAGCCTTGTGATAATGAAACTAACTATCAAAAATATATGAATGCTGAGTATATCATAATAATTTTTGCCTAACGATCCACACACGTCGACTAAGAAAATGATTCATGTGTAATGAATAAATAATGTAGATTTAATAGTAAGTTTAGAAATTCTATGAGTTTAATAAATAAATAAATGGAGTTACAAATCAAAGGAACCGTATATAAAAATATTAATTAATACAAAATAGATGAAAATAAACACAGAAGAAGTTATAAAAATAAATATAAAATAAGCATAACTGCTATTTGATTTAATAAAACAAATATATGTTAAAAATAAAACAACAATAGAAAGAAAAAATAAAACACATATATTTTCAATCATAAGAATAACAGAAAGCAATAATAATACTATTTTACCATTAAATAATATAAAATCTAGGAGTAGGTGAATGACATGTACTCCCAAGAAAGCCATGAAAAAGAATACAAGTCCCACTACCTCACTACAGGGCTATGCGCTACTAACCACTTGATCAGATGATCAAAGTCCATTTCACGAATATATTAGTCACGTAATGAATTCATTTATTTAATTGATAACGATAATAAGATTACATGATTAAAGTCAATTTCACGAAATATTTGTCAAAGCAATTAATTCTTTCATTTAATTGATAATGCTTGTATTTCTTTAAAAGAAGAGGTGAGAGTGGGGGTCTTCAATTACACATTTTGGACCATGATTTGATGGTCTTGTTTTGAGTTTCTTCTGGACTGAAAAAAGATAGCTCACCTAGTCTTGGAACACTTTAGTATCATGGTGGTTGAAGAAGTGACTCCACATTGGAACTTTCTCATTTAACATTATCAAACACAACAAATGATTACGAACATATGACGAATTGACGGGTCATGGTCGTTTTTTATTATAACATGAAATGTAATGTAGTGTTACACTTTACAACCAATACAACAATCCTACGATACACGATACACGTGATACAAATATAAAACATACAAAATAAGACAACAATATGAGATCAAGTGTAATAAAGTGTGTTGTCCTTATTTCAGGAAATGGTTGCTTGGGTTGCTTAGTGTGTTGTTCTATTTCCTTTGCCATGTTAGTTAGTTGGCCTCATTCATTCATTTGTTTGTTTTCATTTTTGATTTTTGTTGTATTTTAATGTCATGTAATCACTACCTTGTAATTTAGTTAGCATGTTAAACTCTGATTAGAGTCTATGAACTTGCTTAATTAAACAAAAATATAGTGGTTTAAACTTAACCATCCAAACATTATTAAAGCAAGTGATTAGCAAAGCTACCTACTTTGGGTGGTCATCATTCAATTGATTGCATGTTGCTGTACTTGTTAAGTTATCCAATTTTATTATAGTCTAAAAGAAGTTAGTAGGTCCATATTGTGGAACTAGCATCAAAGAGACGTGGTACTTTATTCATTCACAAATGCCACATCCATTCATAAAGCAACACACAAACTGTCACATTCATGCTTTATTAAGCGATTTCATGTGATATAGCCTCGTGACTTATGACTCTCAACTTTTTAATCTAGTTACTTCTATTTTCTATATAATATGTTCATCTCAAACTAACAGTCAAACCCATGAAAATACATAATGCAGCCTTATAAAAAGTGAATATTTTTTTACCCATTTCCAATCTAACTTAGACCACACAAAAACTACACCAGTAAAATTATCATATTTCTATAAGAAACTATAGATATATTTACTTTTCCATTAACATTATTAATATATATAAATATATAAGAAACTTAATAAACTCCCAACTAAATAATAAAACAATCAAATATCAAACCACAGAGTTCAAAAATCTTGTTCTTTACAAAAACTTCCCACATCGTTACCTTAAGCCACTTATATCCACTTTATAATAACCTCTCGTAGGCTGATAATCACCGGGCTTGGTAGCACTTGCCTGTAACTCAAGCGAGGGTATTAAAGATGGTTGGACGGTGAACAAATTCAGCTCGGTTGGTCCGGTCGGTGCGTTAACTGGCTTGCCCGTTCCAAGTTGCGAGTTGGGTCATGTGGCTCTAGCGAACGCTTGGGTCACATGGCTCCTAAAGTAGGGGGCACTGCGTAAGGCTGGTTTCACAGAGCTGCGAAAACCCCTCGCTCGTGACAGTGGGAGGATAACAGGTCGGGGCTCCGTAAGGGCCATATGACCGGTTGGAATGTCTCAATCGAACAACCATCTTTTTTTTGCTTTTTTTATGTAGCGTTTATACAAAGTCATAAATTGACTCCTAAAGTAATTTGTTAATACAAAGTCATATTAGTTTTTACTCATTCAAACTATGCTTACTGGTTTGCCCTCTGGTTTACTTGCTAGTTCCTTTAATTGACCTTGATAAGCATCAGGTAATACGAGTGACATAGTTTTCCTATAGCACATTAGCACAGCCAAATAAATGATCAACTGATGTTATGTGATGCCAAAGTGATTCATTTGTAATTTAGTAGTACTAAAACTTCAACCGGGTGTATTTTAGTGACAATTCTTAATGTCTTAAAATGGATTGCAAGTCTTAGTATATGATTGGGAGCATAAAAAAATTAACATATAATGTTGTTCAATTCAAAAATACTTGCGTTATTCGTCAGTGTTATTTTATCCCATTCTTTGTTTTTCTCGATTCAATAAAAAAAGAAAACTGTTTTGGAAACAAACAAAATTTCAGGTTAAGATTATTCATTAACATGTTGTTTTTATTATGAAATATAAGACTTATTTTGACTTACTAAACCCTTAATACTTGTTATATTTATGCCATGGAGAAGCTCACCTTTTTAACCAAAAGACACATTGTTTTTTTCACAAATGTTATTTAAAACAATTTATTACGGTGTAATTTTTTAGAATATAACAGGAAATCATATTACTTCCCGAGATTGGGTTAATCTGTGAAAAGTAAAATATCATGATCCACCATAAAGGTTTCTTTAGCCCAACTGGTAAAACGCCTTTTAAATCATATAACATGCAACTTAATTGCAGTACTAATGAAGTAATGAGTAATGAGGGGTGTCGGATTGGGCTTAATGTATAAGCCCTGGCCCATAAAGTTTTTTTTTCCAATAAATGCTAAATCATCTATAGACTTTAATAAAATAAAGTTTTTAAAGTCACATGTCATTCTCTTAAACCATCAATTGTACACGTGACACATTTTTACACCATCTTTATTTTTAGTTTTTTGATATATTAAATATTTACCATACTAGACATTTTAATTTAAATATATTACCATACTTACATACTGATTTAAATTACAATTTATGGCTTTCATTTAACCTTTTATATTATGTCATAAAAATTCCATTTAACCATATATTAATTCAACTTATACGGTATTATTCCTCAAATTTTATTTAACCTTTTATATTATGTGTTAAGAATCTATAAAATTTCCTTTGTTTCTGCATTGTTTTTTAAAATAAACTCCTTTAATTTAGTAAATTTTTATTTTATGAAATTTTTTATTCACCAATTTTGATTTCTTACTGTATAATTAATTGATCCAATTATAATATATTTATCATATTATCAAAGTATCAAATATCTAAGGACTATATAGTATCTAATATTAGTTTGATAAGTTATCTATCATACATTAAATTACATTTAAACTTATTTTTATCAACTTGCAATCACTACCATCTCTATATTTCTTTGGAAATTATAATGCTTTCGAATTAAAACTCCTTTAATTTAGTAGATTTTTATTTTATTAAATTTTTGACTCACCAAAATCAATTTTCAAATGTAAATTTAATTAATCTAATTATAATATATTTATCAAATTATTAAAATATCATATATTTAAGGACTATATCGTATGTAATATTACTCGGATACATTATTAATTGATCCAATTATAATATATTTATCAATTATTAGATTCAATTAATTCAAATTATTTCCTTTTGTTTTTATCAATAAGTGTACAATTACGTATCATATGGGATGCATATTTCTTAATTGTGTATTTCACATAGACTATCTATAACATATAATAAAAGAACGTTTTCCTAAGACACGTGTCATCATTTTAGCATATCAAAGAACACGTGTTATCATTCTAGCATATCAAAAAAATAATTTTTCCGCCCCTCTCTCATAATAAATAAATACGAAAATTTTAAAAACAATCACTTTGACTTTCCATTTTTACGAAAATATGTTAAAAAATATATTTATATTGTGTTTATTGTCTCTCTCATATTAAATGATAATATTATAAATAAGTAAACTAAACTATTAAACATCTAAAATATAAATATTATTATTT
>BJCO01461402.1:0-22949 GCA_018326465.1 Flaveria floridana | reverse complement strand
CCCACTACATGTCATGGGCCGCGGCTGGCATACCATAGCCAGAGCCGCGGCTGGCATACAAGAACTAGAACAAGAGCCGCGGCTGGCACAGCCTTGGCCGCGGCATAGCATCCTTTTCATCCTCGCAGGACGGGTAGATTCACATTCCAAGTTATTAATTAGTTAGACCTCTATGAGGGAACAAAGAGAATCAGAGACCAAACATAATAGCACCAAAACATATAAGACAAACCTAGGGAACCACAAGTCCAAAGTCAACTATTATGACAAAGTACATTAATTCTAAGTACAGAAACCATTTGCATAAAATAAGAGGGGATCTTCTGTCCAAGAAGATCCACTCTGAAATACTCTCTGAAGCATACCGAAAATGGAATCAGACTTCAAAGCAAGGTCAGTATAAATACCCCAATAGCTTCCTTTGCCAACACATCAGAAAAACCACCACTACTCATAATTCAAAACTTGTATTCCTCATAGACACCCATAAACCCGGAGTTTCCAGTATAATCACCCTTAAGCACTGCTTCACGATCCTTGATCACTCGATCAAGTTTTCTTGTAGCAACACTTTATATATTTGCCGTTCAAGAAAAATGAAGCAGAAAAAAATATTGTGGGCCCGTCATCCTAAAAGGATATATGTAGTGGGTGCCTCTTGCGATGACTTCTAAGGAAAAAGAGTAATAATCGAAAACCAAAGGAATAGTCTGGACGGTCAAAGCACGCACGACACCACTTAGCTTATGGAATTTTTGTGTGATAATTGGTTTAATTACCCTAAAATATGGTTTAATTACCCTAAAAAATGGTTTAATTACCCTAAAAAATGGTTTACTAACGTACTTAACTATAGAGGTAAATAAATAAAAACTAATAACACAGGGAGAAACAATCAACGCTTGGTTAGAAGCTTTACAAGATTATATTAGTTTTTAGGTGGTGGAGAACACAGTTTGAACCAATCACTTATTTTAAAAATAATACATCTATTTTGTGAAGTTTTATTCTATAACATTAAATATTAGGAGAACAAAAGTAACAAGCATAAATCGTCTAATTTTAATTAGTGGTTTATATTTTTAAGATTATGTAGTTGTTACATACATATACACGTACATTTATATACATAAAAATCCATTAAATTAATTTTTCCTATGTTTTTTAATTTTTATTCGTTACATGAGTTATGCAAGTGTATAAAATACAATTACAAATAAGCATTGCCTTTTTCATCGGTCTTCTTCTTTAAAAATTTTAAGATTACAAAAATTAGCGATTTATTTTATTCCTCTAGTTTTTATAATATTCAGTATTTTACATCGAACTCTCACGACCCGTCTATATTTTATAAAGATCTAAATGCAGGTTCACAATGCAATATTCCAATCTCAAGAATCATCGAATTTTTTTTAACCATGGACAATTAGAAAAAATAAGTTTCTATAATATAAAGTTAATTACTTGATATATAAATTTTTGGTCCAAAGTGAATATAGTATACAAAATTCTAGTTTGATCAATCGAACACCATGACTTCCTACGTTTTGATGGTTCTTTATCGTACCCACCCCAAATTAAAAGTTATTTTATTTGGGTTTTAAAAGTGGTGTAAATTCTAGTTCCATAAGTTGTTTTAATTTTAGTTCAAAGTTTCATAATTGTTTCAACTTTATCTAAAATAATAAAGTTTTTGAAGTGAAATTGAAACAACATGCGAAACTTTTAGAGGAAAATAGTTACTTTAATCAAATCTTAGGAAGCAAAATTGAAAATAAGTTTTAAAATAATTAAGATGTTAATAAGTTTTATTGTTTGATAGACCTAAAATAATTAAAAGGTTAATGGGTTTGTTAATAGTCTAATAACCTTAAATGTTAACAAAGTACAAAGGTTTTTTTAAACATCTTATAAATTTTTAAACAATAGGATATTTCATCTAATATTGATAGAATTTTGTAGAAGTACAGTAATGTTACTCGTATTTTCTCCTAATGACAAAAAATACTAAGTTTAAATATTGTTTCAATCTTGTGAAACTTTTGAATTAAAAGTAAAATCTCCTTATGAACCTATGTAATAAGTGATTGATCATTTGATCAATTTCAGTTTTTAGTGCTATTGGAGTGCTACGAGAATTTTTTTGTTAAATACTAAAAGTATATTTTTAATTGTTTAGATACATAAATCTTATTACTATATTATTCTATTATTGAATGTGTAAATCTTATTATATCTTATACGTATTTATATTATCAATCGTACAAAGCAATATATCACATAATTAATGCTTATTAAATTGTTTACAAATTTTTTAATCACGTGTTTATGTTTTTGTTTTCATCAACCGTATAATACAAAGGAACAAGCTAATACCTTAGAAGACCAATGGTATCATATAACTAAACAAGTTATAACAAACACAAAGTAGAAACCCAAATAGTTATATGTCTCCATTACAAAACACCATCACAAACTGGTAGCAATAATATTAGATTATTAGTGACATGACTTAGAAAACCACAAGCACTAGAACACCATATCATAATCCACAATCTAATTCAGTCTATGATTAATATGAGCACAAGTGATATATGAGCAACAACACCAGTGACCGAACACACAACCTTCATGATCCTATAAAACACAGGAGAGAACTGCCTCTTTGTCGATTTTGACAGATAATCATAGATCAAAATCGGAAAAGTCATCCCACAAACAAAAAACGCAAGTATAGATGTGCGGATCAAGAAACTCCGAGTGTCAAAAGGGGTTTTATCCTTCCCTTTGTACTTCAATCGAAGAATCTGCACCAACACATTGTAAGTGACGAGAAGTGATCCAACGTATACGACATACGACCGATTTGTACGATTATCAGCCCTGACGTAAAAATCAAAGAGTGAAAAACAGATAAATATGCTGGATAATAGTAAAAACGCTATATATAGAATACGATTGAGGGAGATAGGTGAAACGGAGATATATGTTGGATTATCAGTGGATAACAAGCAGAATCATCTGAAGAAACGATGAAGAGTTGAAGGATGAAAACAGAACAAACAAACAAACGTAACCGGTATATCCCATTAAAAAACACGGTCTGGAAACAGGCAGTTTTCACATATATGATAAAGAAATCTCAAAAAGTGGTAATTGGTAATTAGTAATTAGAACTTACATAGAAGGGGTGCGATGATGAGTTGCAGGTTTCTCTTTGACAACGCACGAATCTCCGTCCATAGCATTTGCTTTGGGAGTATTATTGTTATTGCAGTCCTTCGGCAAATGCATAACCCACCTTTTAATACCCCTTGAACGTTAATAAAAAATATTATTGAACGTTAATAAAAATGATGGCGATCGAAACTTTTTTGTAATTCTTTCAATCCAACGGTAATAAAAATATTGAAGTTTACAATATATTATAATTAAATTACAATTAAATATAATAAAATGTAATCTAATTCTAATTATTACATAATTAAAATGAGTAATCCCATATGAGAATAGGAACCATCATTCCTATTGGCTATATATACCTCCCTGCAAAATATTTTACTTGTTATATACTGCTTTTAATTTTTAATAATAGTTACCTTTTGTTTTTATATACTTTTATTTATTATTTTTAAGTTTTATTTATTTATTATTACCTTTTACCTTTTATTTTTATCTTTTGTTATTGTTTAGTGGTTACGAGTGTTTAAAAAAAGCCAAAACAGAAATAACCGAATCGTATCCGTAAGAGTAAGAAATTGTATCAGATCGTAATTAGGTTTTCACTTCGGTTAATGGTTACACAAAATCTTGCTAATTCCGTTCAATTATCCGTATAAACCGAATAATAAATGGTTTAAAAGATTTAATCGTACAACCGAACCAAATAAGTCAGTTTAATCGGTTGAATTAGGTTCGCTTAGGTCTATTTCTAATTCTAAAAGATTTTTTTAAAAGTATTTTTTTTAATTTAGAAATTGTTAAATTAAATTTTTATACAATTTTTTTATTTTTCAATATGTTTTCATATTGTTATATAAAAAGTGTTTTTGAAACTTATTTAAAAGAAAAAAATTGTTTCAAAAACACTTTTTATACAACAATATAAATTTTTTTGATGGGAGAAAAAAAGATCACATGGCAAATATTCTTTTTTCTGGTATTTCGTCTTTCGATAGGTACTCCTCTTCTGATAGTTACTCGTCTTCTGTGAATGTGAAGCTAACCCACTTGGTAGAGACATTGTCTTTTAGAGGAGGGTCCTGGGTTCAAACACAAACAATAATGTAATATGAAGTAAATTAAGAGTATGATAAGTTTGTTGTTAAAAAAAAGTTACTCGTCTTCTAATGGGTTATTGTCCATAGGGAATAGGTGATCAAATGGCTAATTCCATTCGATATCATCATCAAGAAGACCCACCGGCAATTTTAACACGAATTGAGATACGTATATATACCACTGAATAAATTTATTACACGGGTTGAATAAATAAAATACTAAATAAAATAAAATTTTATTAGTTATAAAACAATATTTTAAGATAAGATATGATTGAAATTACGTATTACTAAAGGCTATAAGTAATAATACATTTATATTAATTTTATAAATTTTTACAAAAAAAAATAATAAACATATTTAAAATAAACCATTTTTAGAAAATGTCATTTTAAAAAATTTACCTATTATAACTCCTAATTTTAATTATTTTTGGTTTATACAAATGTTACTTTTTAATAACACAACTTTTAAAATATTTTGCATCTTAAAAAGCTTAATGTTTAAAAAATCTTATTTTGTAAAAATTTATTAATTTAGAAATAATACTAAAAAAAGATTTCTTTTTAATTTAATAAATAACTATTTTTAATCTTAAATTAATAAAATTATATTTTTATTAATTAATATAATTACTTAATAGGGAGAGAAAGATAAAAATTTTAATGAGAAAAATGTGATTTTATCGCATATACTATTTATTTACTTTTTTATTATAATAAAAAAATTGTGGATGTCGACCTATAGATGTGCCCTTGAAGATAAGTGCTTATCTTTTCTTTGGATAAAAAATAAAAGTTGAAGTGAAAGACTAGATTAGCATTGTTGGTTTATTTTTTTTATTTTTGTTCAATGTAAAACCATTCACAGTGAATAATTTAACTTTACCAATATAATTACACTAAAAATCATCATTTTTCTATCATCTTTTCAATTAAATAATACTTTTTATACCCTTATAATTACTTTTTTCTCTCTCTTTCACTCACAATCACTTTAAAAAATATTAACAAAATTACAAGGATTTAACAGTTATTTTTTAAATATACCAATCAACAAAAATATTTTCTCTATCTTTCACTCACAGTCACTCAAAACCATTTCATATAATATAGCAAACACAGTCATATTTTTTTAAGATTTCACTGTAACTACTCTAACCTCCAGTTCCTTGCTAGCCTTTCTTTTATGTGTGAGTGTACATGCTTGTGTTTGTGTGTGGTTATCATTTGGCTGTTAAAAAAATGGATTTTAATACTTCAAATTATTGACTATTTGGTAATATTAATCCCAACTAACAATGTGATAAATATTAATCTTAACTTTTAATTTTGTTACTAATAACATAATCATTCTAACTGTTCATTAACTCTATTGTTTTTTATGACGTAGCACATGACATGGCTCGTGACGTGACGTATAACATAGTTAAAATTAAAAATATAAACATATCACTCAATTATTTCTTATACAAGATCATTTTAGAAAATATTCAACGTAACGTTTTTGTCACTGACTGAGTAGCTTTGATACATATAGATGCAACTTTTAGTGATATATTTATATTTTTTTATTTTAATTATGCAATACATCATGCACATGACACATAGAAACGTCACGTGTCACATTATCAAAAACTTACAAAGTTAACAAATATTTAAACTGAGACTATTATTAATAACAAAATATAAAGTTAGGATTAATGATGATAAAATTTTTAGTTGAAATTAATATTTACTAATAGTTAATAGTTTAATTATTAAAATTCATTTTTTCTTTAAAAAATGTAATTTTCTCTATCTTTTAATAATTATTTTAGCAATGGGGAACTTTTGGAAAAGATTTACTTGGAACTAAATTAGGAAACAATACCAAGGATTTTATTATATCACAGCTCAATACTTTCGAGTAAATATTCACTTACCTTTCCCTTATAACGACACGTGTGTAATCCAGTTGTTCTTGAGGCTGTCCCCATAACTCGTAATAATAATATAATAATATAATAATATAATACTAAAATAATAAAAGAAAAACCACTCACCTCGTTTGCTACGATATCAGAACGTAAAACTCACCCCCTTCAAAGTTTTTGCAACGTTGATTCACACAAGGTACCTCTGATCTATCTTTTCTTCCTTTTTTATCATCATAATTCATACGTACTCATCACACTGTTCTTAATTCAGTTCACCATGCGTGTTTTGGTTCTTGATTTTTCGTTATCTTTTTATTTGCATGAATTTTAGGAATTGTTTGATAATATCAACGAACTTCTTGCTGATTCTGTAATCAAAGAACTTTCTTGATGGAACCATCGATCACCGAAACCTTAATGATGGAATCGTCTTTTGATCGTCGTGAGGATGGTGTTGTGGGGGTCAGTTTAGTTGATGATTCTGTGGTTTCTGGAGGTCAAAAGGGGATTGTTATGGAGTCTGACGTGAAATTTTCTAGGGTTCTTGAAAATGGGGTTGATGATCAAAGATCTGGGGAAAATTTAGTGGAGTCTGGAGTAGATAGAAATGCTTCTGATGTGGGTGAGTTGCATGCAGTCAATCTTGTTGTTGATATAAGCAGTTGTTCTACAAAAGAATGTGATAGTAATACCGTTGGATCGAACGTAGTAAGGTTAAATGATGTTGAATTCATTGAAAAAGAAGGTGAATATGAGTTTACAGATTTGGTTTGGGGGAAGGTGAAGAACTATCCATGGTGGCCGGGTCAAATAATCGATCCGTCGGATTCAACAGATGAAGCAAAGAAACATCTCAAGAAAGATGGGCTTCTCGTCGCGTATTTTGGGGACCAAACGTTTGCTTTTAATGAATTATACAACATCAAACCATTTCGTGTAAGTTTCTGTAGGATGGAAGATCAATGCAATGGTGAAGCTTTCGTTCGTGCTGTGAATCTTGCTCTGCGTGAGGCTGCTAGGCGTGTTGAATGTGGATTAACTTGTTTATGCATATCTGATAAGGTATATGATAAAATTAGATCCCAAATTGTGGTTAATTCGGCGATTAAGAAAGAATGTAGTAGAATAGATGGTGGGGGTAGATTTTCAAGTGTTAATTCTTTCAATCCTGCAAAAACTGTTGACATTTTGCTTGATTTAGCGAAAGACCCTTTTGGGATTAATAGATTAGATGTTTCAACAATTGGAGGTCAATTATCAGCATTTAATTGGTGGAAAGTATATCATCAGCTTCAGTTAAACCAAGTTTTAGATGACAAATCTGTTGTTATTAATACTGCGTTTCATTCAAAAGGAAAACCGAATGCTCGTGGCAGGCCACGTAAGCGTAAACACTTGTTTGATGATGGTCTAAGCCCAAGTAAGAAAGTGAGATGCTTGTCAGAATTGATGTCGAATGGTGACAAAAGTGTGCCGGATGTGGAATATACCCCAAAAAAGAGAGGCAGGAAAAGGAAAGCAGTTGAATCCGACGGGTGTGGTGAGGGAAGTCAAAGTCAAAGTCAAACTGCAGATGAATTTCTTTCACAGATATGCCTGGTTGCCATAAACCCTGTAGAAGGTCAGCATAATCTTGATTTGCTGGTCAAATTTTCTTTGGATTTTAAGAATTATCGATTGAGAGAAGAAATGAAAGACGAGGAAGTTGCAAAGCAACAAGAAAGTATTGAGACAGATGAATTTACTGGTGTTAAAGATTCTTACTGGACCGATATGACCATTGTAACCGAATCTAATTTCAGGCCAAAACCAAATGAAGAGAACTCTGCAACTTCATTAACCTTTAAGTTTAAAAGTTTGGATTCTGTGCCATCAGTAAAGAAACTGCATGAGATATTTAGGCGTTATGGACCTCTACAAGAAACCGAGACTCGAGTGTTGAAGAAGGCAAAGTGTGTGAAATTGGTGTTTGAGAGAAAATGTGATGCAGAAACTGCTTTCAGCAGCAGTGGGAAATTTAGCATTTTTGGACCGGCTCTTGTTAAGTACCGCCTTAACTTCTCACCAACACTTCGGAAGACAGATGCAACTGGCAATAAGGGGCTGAAATCAGCAAAGAAACCGGAGTCTGAAAATTAGGTTGTGAAGTTGGTAAACATATATGACTTTTTGGTTGCTTAATGCCAACTTATGGTTTTGACTTGTAAAGTTTTTATGGGCATTAGTCAGTACGACGCTGGTACTGCTCGGTGTTGAACTTCTAATCATTTTTGTCTGAGAAAAAAGACAGGGTTTTGGCTAAATTATGTCTTTTTATCGCTGTTCATATGCACATAAGTTGTTAATGTTATGTTTGTCGCATATGCCCATGTGAAACTGCATGTAAATGTTTATAGGTTTAAAGCAGAACCGTAACACACTTAATCCACTTGATATGGTGGTTGACTCTTGACGGGTAAGAGATCTTGTGTTGTTATGTTTTATAGTCGTGTAACAAATGAGTCGACCCATGCTTGAGGAAGATTTAATTCCTGGACTTAAATAGATTCTTCTGTTCATATAATCTTACATTACGTTGTAAGTTGTTCCGAATCGTTATGAGTAATGGGGATGATGCTGAACTTGGTAGAGGCTAACGGCAGCATGAGCTTAGGAAGATAACTCTGTGAATATACGGAAAGCTTAGTTTTCCCAACCCACATTTTTTAGCTTAAATCTTAATGCATGTAATCTTATGCAGATAACAATTATATATGAAATTTATAATTATATTCATATCACTGAAAATCAAGGTTATCTTAATTTTCTGAATGGTTTATTTTGATCAGTTTGGTCAACCTTACCAACCACTCATTCTTAACAGGTTCGTGTATTTCCATACCAATTGAAGCAATAAATTTAGGTCGTTTTAAGAAACTCAGCTGTAGCAATCCGCTTGATTTATGACACAACTTAGATCATTGATTTATGACACAACTTAGATAAATGATGTACGACACACGCTTAGGTCATTTATGGCACTAGCTTAGATCTAAACAAACTTTGACACTACAAATAGACACAATTTTAGCGATGTAGACGTTGATGGAAAATTGACAGTTTGATACCATTATTATCATTTATATGCAATTTTGAACTGCAGACAATGTCACAGGTTATTGTTAGATCACAATGAAGCAAGGTTAATTTGTCTTGAATTCACAGACTGCAATTTTGATAGCAACTAGAGTCTTCAAGTTAGCTTCGCCACTTTCATCGCAAACCATTTTGT
This sequence comes from Flaveria floridana, assembly GCA_018326465.1. Lineage (NCBI taxonomy): Eukaryota > Viridiplantae > Streptophyta > Magnoliopsida > Asterales > Asteraceae > Flaveria > Flaveria floridana. Next base: position 13,479 of record BJCO01461402.1, on the reverse strand, counting down.
CTCCGTCTTTCTTTATGCATGTTGATTTCCATCTTCAAAGCGTTTAACTTACCTTTTAAGTCCAGAATTTCTGGAGAAATTATGAGAATATTTTCCATACCACTTGATTGTTTCATATGAGTAGAAGTTTTCAATGAATTTGGTTTTGATCCTGCATGAGCCGCTGCAACTGTTTTTGCTGATGGAAGCTTTCTCGCATTTGAACCGTTTATGCTTCCAGTTTTGCAAGTTGCTGCGTGCTGTTTTCCATGCGGATCTGAACTCTCGCCTGTGGGATTGTTTTTCAAAGTTGGTTTGGATGCGTGATGAACGGTAGAACCTTTAATACCTCTTGATTTTGACCTTTGATCGAGTGTATAAGGTGATGGAGATGATGATTCGGACGGCCGTTGAGTTGTTGAACTTGAAGAAGAGTTGGATGTTCGTGAAGGTGAAGATGGATGAGAAATAACAGGTGGCGGTTTAATCTTCAAGCTGATGCTTGATTGTGTTTTGAGCATTAAACTAACTGAAGGTTTGGTAGACTTCAAGTCATCGTTTCTTCTTGCATCAGTTGCTGATGATTTCTCATTGTTCACCAAGGATCGACGAGCAACACTCTCACTCATTTTTGACCGTTGGTTGACAGCAAATTTTGGTGATGATGAACCTGATGACCCTGGACTTACAGGACTAGCAGGCGATGTCCTTGATACACGAGTATTAACTGACGTCACTTTACTCTTAGTTATGATCCCAGGTGGTGTTTTCGAGGGTGAATCAACATTAGCTTTACCAGTTTTAGAACTCATGCTTCTTCTTTCTTGGGTTTTAACATTGTTCCTTGGAGATCCGCCAAAACCACCAGATAACATAGATGATCTTGTTGGAGGTGTTTTGATCGGTGCCTCGCTGGGGAGACCACTCGTTCTGGTTACCTTTTTGGCTCGAGAATCCCTCTTTCTTGGTGAGGAATTGATACTCGATTTTGTTACGCTACATCCAATGGATTGTTGGGTTGAAGCTTCAATTTCTTGGAACAATTTAGCTTCCATACTTTCAAGGTCTTTAAGTTTTTGTAACTCGTGCTTGACATCATCCACACCTCCTTCAATCATGCTTGACAACTCCTCAGCAGCAAGAAAACCTGCAAAAAAAACAAAGAACAAAGAAGTAAAATGGCCTTATAACAATGAAGCACATTTTGTTAATTATAGCATACCATCACTAGTGAAAAAGGCTCTATCCCATGAAAAACTTCGGCGCATTTTGAAGTTGACTTCTTCTGTTGATTGTAGTTCGGTCTGTTTATTGATGCTTGCCATTTTCGCTGTTCTGTCAGTATCAACTGCTTCTGCTAGCTCACTACGTCGATCTTTCACTGTTTATATATTGTTGCTACCTAACTTCCACCGTATAACTAACCAACTGAAACATAAAAACAACAAAGGTTTCTAAGTAATACACGTGAAGCTTTCTAGTTATAACATCCATATTCTTTGTGAACCGCAGGAAACTTAGAGAGTACTCATCTTTTCTGTGATTCTTGTAACTATTGACATGATTAGTGATTACCATTACATCCCTTTTAATGCTAAACCATTCAGCTGAACAATATACCTCATTATCACATCGCTTAATATGAACACAAATAAAAGGAAAACTCCAACCAAATTGGGTCGTTAATTACTGATTAAATCAACACAAATTTTATAAGCTCCTGATGATTTTAATATTTCATGTTTCCTTGCAATTAATTGCTTCATTAATTGAATTGTCTGTAATGTCGAATTTCATTGGTCTTCACGACCAAATACATGAATTCAAAACCCTGTATTTGTTACCTTCTATTTATAATGGTTTGGTTATGGTCACGAAAAAAGTGATGTCATGTAGGTGTCATGTATGTAGTGGTTGTTATCACATTCAAGGAGTGTATGTCTGTATGAATGTTAGGTTTAATTAAAAAAGTGATGATGAGATATAGTGTTGTGGTTGGAGGAAAAAAATTCAAAATTTGAGATTCGTGCCGTTGTAGCTATCACAAAATGCCTTATCACGACTCCCATCACGCCTATCACTAATGAGAGTATAAGACCAACACAAATATTCAATGCGTGATAGGGGTTCCATATCAGTCTATCACGCCCCGATGATGGTCTTACAATACCTAATTCAGATAAATCAAACATCGATATTGATTGATATTGATTTTATGCAAGTTTTAACCAAGTTACTTTATATGAGATCGTTGCTATGAATTCTATTGTGGTATCATCAATTTTAAATCGAAAGCAATGCGTGCACTCCATTGTAAGTAAATTATTTCATGAAATCAAAGAGCAATTAAATCAATAAACAATTCCAATCCGTGTCCGTTCCTAATCGATGTTACGAAATTTGCCATAGAATAATCCAGTAATAACAAAAAAAGTCAATTCTACAGATCAATGATCACCTGAGAATCGATTGGCAGTTATAGGAGGGCGGCGTGATTATGCAGAAGAAGAGAAGACAGCGATCATGAGGTCACCAATAAACAGAGATCATCAATGGCATATGATGTTTATAGACCTCCGACCTATCCTATACTATCATCAAATTTCATTCCAAAGGTCGGAGAATTAAGAGCCTAACATTCATCCACTATTTGAAGAAAAACACCCGATTCTTTCGCTATGATTTTACACATGGTCGTTCAGCAGAAAAACACAGTTATTTTGTTGCCTGTAAATTACATAATTACTCCTCCAGTATTAGGTACCTTTATGCTTTTGTCCTTGTATCTTTCAGTTATGCCGTGAAAGTCCCTTCATTACGAAGTTTTTAACTGTTTAGGCCGTCGACACACTGTTCCCATATGTTCAAATAAAGATTACCCAAATCAACCGATTCAAGGGAGATATAGAACTTCATAATAATTGAAACAGGGTTAAAAAGAAAACCGTAACATTTGAAGTCTTGTTGTCCAGTATCAAAATAAGTACTAGATAAATAACTCGCTAGTTAAACTTAAGATCTTGGCTTCTCTTTCTTCTCCTTAAAGAGAGCCAACAGAGACACACCAGATACCTTCACAACCTTAAACCTGACCCCAGGAATATCTCCCACAGCATGCCCTTTCCTTCCAAATCCTGCAATCAACACTTCATCCTGTGCAACAAAATAACAAAGAAAAAACTATGAGTTGACTTAAGAACCACTAACACTATTTTTAACAAGAAAATGACAGAATACTTACGTTTTCTTCAATGTAGTTTAAGCAACCATCATTGGGAACAAAAGCTGCAATCTTCTTTCCATTCTTGATTAGCTGAACTCTAGCGCACTTTCTGATGGCAGAGTTGGGCTGTTTGGCCTCAATACCACTGTAACAATGTTGAGCATATTGTAACTTTTTAAAAAAATGGAAATTGGACAAAGGAAATAGGGAGTGTTAGTTTACATCTTTTCAAGGACGATGCCCTTAGCATGGGAAGAACCAGCAAATGGCTTCTTCCATTCGTTACCAAGGTGAGATTTCTTGTACGATTTGTCAGCCCACCTTTGCCTTCTGCGGTGGGACTTCAGCTTGCGACCAGCTCCCATGCCATGTGTCTTCCTGCAAGTATTGTGAACATTCAAGTAAGTGGGGAAACTTAGAAAATAAAATAATTCAAAAGGTGAATACTTGTGATGTTAATACCAAATAACAACTAATTCGAAGTAAAAGGCTTATGAACTGATAAGCAGCACATAAACACCATTTGTCCGGTTGATAAAAATGCTACAATATTATCTTACTTTATTCACATAGCTAATGTTGCTGATCAAATTTCAACCGGTTGCAGAGATCAAACACCCATCAACTCAAACAGAAGTAAATGGAACAACTTAAACAAAACAGTATATTGCACAAAGTATAGTTTTAAAATTAGCTCGAACAAAAGAAATAAACTTTAAAATAGCTTCTTCATGAAATCTTTATAAAAAGATGTAAACCATACTTATGCCTACAAAATCACCGATACCAGCATCAATTCACGTTTATGTTTTTAATAAACAACACAATGTCATCCCCCACTCATTACTCAAGGTTCAGCAAGTTTCCACATCAGGATCCAAATACTAATTATAAATTCAGCAAAAAAGATAAGAAAAACAATCAATCCAAAGCTATTTTACTATGTTACTCCAGATTCACATCTTAAATCCACTATAAATCAAGGTTATCATCTAAATGGAGGGAGCTTCTAATAACGCACGTGAATGAATTCTACTAATCACAAACACAAGTAGACACTATTCATAAAAACACAGTTGAGAAGTAGGTATAGAAGAAGATGAATTGATCGATGAAGACGATACGTACCCCATGTTTGCCTGAAGAAGCTCTAGCCTTCCAACTTCTAACTTCCAGGTGAAAACCCTAGCTCTACGATGACGTAGCTCTACGATGACGATTTTGTGGTTTTGTGGTTTTGTAATTTTGTAGTACGCATCATTTTGATTGGGCCTTTGTGAGAGGCAAGGCCGTAGCCCGTAAGGTGTTATTTTGGCAGGCTTTCCACTCTATGGAAAATTTGTTTGAAACGAATAATTAGATCGATGAATCATTGCCTCACTCAATCATCTTCATTTTTTTTAATACATAACCCGAGGTCACCTTTAGAAGAAAACTCACAATAGATGAGAAAACCTCTTATCCAACCTGAAATCTTTTTTATTGTTACATGTGAGAATTGAACCAAGATAGCGTCTGATGACCTAGCTCGGCAACCACCTTCGGGAGAAACCCACCCTCTGATTGTCTACGGTGGTAAACCCTGACCCACGTGAAACATATTGCACCCTAGGTGACACTCGAACCGTTATTTTCAAAATTTTCATTAAAATATCACGGGAATTCTTCTTTTGAAACCAATTGATCTAGGTTTTACTGGCACAAAATTCAAATAGATGTATAGTTGTTATTGTAGTATTCTAAAATAGAAATGTAATCGTTTTTGAACTTGATCAAACTCTAGGTCTGGTCAAAATCAAACCAATTAAGAACCGTATAGTTCAATTATGATTATTTTGATAAATGATTTCTATAGTAATTTACCTTTATGTGTATAAATGATAGAATTAACCAAACCAACCTTAATAAAAAAAATTACCTTTTATAAATAACTTGTTACATATCAGAAAAGTTTTACTGTAACTTTTATAAATAAAATATTAATTGCTTTTTACAAATTACTAAAATTTTATTCAAACCCAATATATAATTTGATTTATTGTATCAAATATAACTTCAGATCACTTACACCTTTAAACTAACAATTAAGTAACAAAATTTACAAGTTTTAACATCACCAAGAATTTTTCTAGGACAAATTCTTCATTATAAAAGAAAACAAGACTAGAATAGTAGAACCTATAACCTTTCGCTAGTGAAACACACCTCTTACCTATTAAGATAAATACCATCATATTAATAGTACCTAATTACTTTCAAAACACAAATCCAAACATTGTAAGTTAAAACTACAGACTCAAAAACATAAAACTAGTGGACTGGAAACACTCATACAGTGATGATGAGATGTTAATTGTTTGCATGTGACTAGAAAAATGAAAACAATAATAATACAAATACTTGCATTCTCAAAAGTCGAGAGTCAAAGTCAAACTCAACACTCAGGTTCAACTCCTATACATAAGGCTACAACTCCATCCACTCCTCACAAAGATGAAACTAAAGTCTAAAACCCTAACCAAAGCCTCCATCTTTCATTCATCGACTCCAAGCAACAACCCTGATCACAAATGAATATGCATTAAATCTTTAAATAACACAAAATGCATCAAAATAATTCAAGATTATGATAAAGATTTTACTAGTATACCTTGTAATTATCTTGAATCACCTCTTGCCCTTCAATAGACCACCAAATTTCTTTAACACGTTTCCATTTTTCTTCCTGGGTGATTCATCTTCCATGTCCTCTGAAAAAGGTGAATTCAGCTTCCCACCAATGGTGTGAGTGTCAAGTGACCCTGTTCTCTCAACAAACTTGCCGTTATTCGCACCGGAAAGCATGGCGGCAGCTGCCTCTGCCGCCTTCCTCCACTGATCTGTCTGTACTTTCAGACGCCTCAACTCAGCCTCCATTTCTGCATTTGTTGCTTGAGCCAAATCCAGTTGTTCTGTTACCCTCGCTACCTTTTTACTGCTTTTATCCACTTCTTCAGTTAAATAATTGACTTTCATAAATGCCTCTTTCTCAGCAACTCTTGCAGCTGCAACAGCTTCATTGTTCACCTGATTTTTCTCCATTTTCAGTTTTACATTTTCCTCTGTAATGTTCTTTAATTCGGTTTCTTTTTCAAAAATTATCCGTTTCAGTTCTTCAAAATTGGCTTCCAATGTCTTTAAATATGCATCATGTGCAGTGTCTTTCTCTCTTGCTAATTCAGTTGTCTCGAGCTTTTCATTCAAGTTCTTGTTTTCTTCTGTTATGTTTTGCAGTTTTTCTTCTTTCTCCGCCAGTTTTGCCTTCAAATCTTCAAATTCCACTTTTGATTTTTCCACTTTTTTCTCCAAATATGTAACTTTTTGGCATGATTCGGTTCTTGTTTGTTCCACGAGCTCATAAGCACTTCGAATCTGTAACGTAGCTTGAATATACTCTTCTTGGTATCTCTTTTCAGCGCTCTCAAGTTCATCCTTTAATTTTTTCACCTCCATTTTCAAACAGGTAATCTCTTCTTGATCATCATCACTTTCATCCCCTGCGGGTTTACTGTTTTTCATCTCAAGTTTGCTAACAATTCCTTCCAATGAATCCACTTTAGCTTTCGATTTCTCCAATTCCTCTACTAAAGAATCATAAGCTTTCTTGGCTTCTTGTTTCTCTAAACTCAGTGTCTCTTCAGCTGACTTTACAGTTTCCAACTGTTTGTGGGTTTGACTCGCAATATCCAAAGCTCTAGCCTCAGAATCATGTGAATCCTTCAACTGGATTTTGAGTTCTTCAACCATAGCAAGTGTTTCAGACAGTTCTAGTCTTAATTTTAGGATCTCATCATGTGCAGATCCTGCATTCTTAGCTTGATTCGCTTCAAATTCGCCCACCTTTTCAAGCTGCATCTTGAGTTTTTGGACCTCATTCATGGCGGCAGCTAAAGCAACAGAGTCCATAGAGTGGTGTTTTTGGACAGCCTCGAGTTCAAATTCCCAGGCCCGGTCCCGGTCCTGTGAGATCTTTCTAAGTTCTTTAAGTCGGGAGTCTTCAGAAGCCGAAATCTCATCAAGCTGTTGTTGTGAATCTTGGAGCTTTTCTGACATTTCAGCTAGCTGCTTTTTGGCCTCTTCGGCTTCATCGTGAGCCTGTTTCTTCAATGACTCTGATTGGCTAAGTTGGTCCGTTGCTTTCTTTAGTTCTTCTTGGAGATGTGCAAGCTGAGTTTCAAGTTCAGATACTCTGCCAGGACGTTTTTTCTGCATTTTATACATAAAGACTAGTAATCATCTGACAATACAAAATTGAGACAATATTGACAGCTTGGGTAACAGGTAAAAACAGGTTAGAATGGAAACAGTCACTAAATAAAGTCGAAAAAACTAAATTGATCCACTTACAAAAGTGTTAAGCTTTAATTAAATACATTATGACTACAGTAAAATATTTGCCATTCAAAACAAATATAATGAAGGTTGAATACTTGTTTGCATGAACAATGCACTTTTTTCAGCCAATTTCTCATTTTCTTCTTCTCATTACCCCCTTAAAAGCACAACCCAAATCAAATGGTTGTCGATTTTGCTGCCTCTAAAAATAAGAAAAAAGGTTACATGCTTGACTTATAGCTGTATTATACCTCAGATGTTGGCGTATGAGGTGACCGTCGCTCAACAACTTTTGGACTCCTGCCTTTAGGTGTTTTGGTCACTGGACTTTGAGATGAATTATCAGCCTCTGTCACTGAAGCCTTGAGCTGCCTCGCAGTTTTTTGTGTCCTCTGCGGCACCTCCAGGGTTGCAGCTCTGTTTTCAGATGAGATTCATTGGCGTGTTAAATAGTATTAAACTATAAAATATGATAAGTTTATAAAAGGCTAAAGTTTATAGATATATAAATTCGCACTAGCCACTTGGGTTGTAGCCAGTGGCAGAAGGCAAAATCTCTTTGGAGTAAACCCAGGTTCAAACATTGGTAAGTAGTAGTTTATGCTGTAGCATATGTATGCCGTTCAAAAAAATTAACAATCTACGGTAATGATAAAGAAAAAATGTGTAAATTTAACTTATTTATTTTCCAAAAGTAGTAAGCAGCTTGGTATTCAAACACATGAAGAACATAGTAAGGGACACTTGTTCCTAAAATGTTATTGAATAAAATTCCTACTATTGAAAGTGAATACTATGAAAAAAATATTGGAAGGAAATTGCATGAACTAGGGTCTCACTGTTAAGTCAGTATCCAAAAGGACCACTCCTAAAACTTATTAAAAAGCAGCCAACTTTAATAAAGGAAAGCACCACATGTTATGTAAAAGACTGGGAACAAATCCAAGGTGTAAACTGACAAATTTACCGCAATGCACTAATTTCATTGCATGTAGTACAACTCACTATGGCATAGTTACTTTGGACAAATCAAAAAATATTGCTCTGGAAGAAGTCCAAAATAGCAAAATCTACTTCAAACCCATCTCAAACACAAAGTCAACATCTTTGTTGCTACTATAAAGATTAACAATGACTCTGGGGACATCAAAAGTAATGAAATTATGATATTAAAAGAGAGTTAAAGATCTTATACCTTGTCTTAGGAGTTTGCATTGTCTAATTTACCCTTGAGTAAAAGCAATCTTCTAATAAGGCCCACCTGAATAAAGCAGTTGACCCACAATTCCTATAATGGTTTTCATTTGGTCAGAAGGAAAGATTTTTATAAATATTTCAAAATATGTAATTATATATTCAATGCATATGTGAAAGGATACCAGTAAAATGACATCATGAAGGAAACCCAAACTTTAAAATATGTCAAATAAAAGAAATCAAAACCAAGATTCAAACAAACAAAACAATCCTAATTCCTTCAAAGATACTCCAAACTACATAAGAACCACCCCCACTCCCAACAACCAAGCTAACACCACAAAAAGATATATAATTAATACTCACCCCATTCCAAAGAACACACTGACCCGGAAAATGTTATAGTGCTTCTTTAGTTGAAATATTTCAAGCTATAAGTAGTACTGTGCAAATGTGCTTTAAAAAGTACAGTTTGCATAAAAATAAATCCATAATATTTCTTTAATGGTAGTTAAGACATTAGAATAAAGGTCATATATACTTAGAGATGTATTCAAGGGACAGTGAAGAAAGAAGCAAAATCAAAGGTGATTCTTGTACTTGAATGGAGTAACATAAGAAAAGATGTAACAATAGAAACAAAGATAAATACCATTAGACAAAAACAATCTTTATGCTTTTCCTCTTTAACTTCATTTTGACTCAACACTACTGTGTTAAATAAACACACAGACACAAATTTATATATAATAACTTAAGAACAGTAGTGGAAAGCATTATTATCCACACAATCTTAACACCATGATAAACAGAAACATATAAAGCCTTTTTTTTTAAAACATGGGTTGGTTGAGTACCAGGTGACCCTACTGTTTGAGGTTTTGATACAGCATATAACCAAATAAAAAAGTTAAATAAGCCCAATCTAGCTTCACATAGATTTTGATAAATAAAGACAACATCAACAGCATCTCGAAGCACACATATAGATCCAAATATGGTACTACCAAATACCAAAAGAAAATTCCAAATTTATGTCTTAAAGTTTCTAATTTAATATCATAAAGCTGCTATATAGTTTTTTTTTTCATTTCAGTTTCAAATGTTTAGTTTGAGTTTTTCATTTATAAGCTGTTAGAATTTTTTTATTTTCAGTTTCGAAATCTTAGTCTAAACTCTAAAGTGAGTACTAATTTAAATATTTGTTGATTAATATAATGCTCAAATAATCCCACAAAAATTCAAAAGAAAAAAGAAAAAAAACTAACTCGCATGCTGACACATTGGACAGACTTGTTAGGAGAAAAAAAAAAAAGAATTGATTCTGACTGGAAAGTCAAAATAAACAAAGAAGCAGCTGCATTCAAGTCTTCATGATGGCGGATTTAATGCCATCTTGAAATGCACATAAATAAATATTAAACAAAAAATATGTTTATGGTAGATTAGAAGCTCCCATAAGTGTAATAAATTCAATTTTTGCAACTAGATTTCTCTGAGGAACACACAAAATCGCACACAAGCAAATGAACAATGCTGAACCACCGTCTGATTAAGAACAAATAATCTCATATCGAACATAAATACAGTAGCAAAATTAAACTGAAAACAATGCAAATCAAGCTGTATAATAACTTATCAAGTTACAAAAATACTAAAAATAAACGAGAGAAAATGCAAAATTTCCAAAATCCCAGATATAAAAAACAAATAAATCTAAAAAAAACAAGTATTTCAAACCAAACACAACGCAAACGTTGCAGCAAAAAAAGCTAGTAAAAACCAAACATAAAAAACAGAAAACCTAGATCAAAGCGTAAATATTTTAAAACCCCCATCTCACAAGCCCCAAAACATAGATATACGAATGTGTATGTAAGTGATAAAAAAACCGCTTCAGAGTTATGAATGCTTAGAATGAAGATTATAACTGTAAGGTTTTAACGTTTTCAACCCAGATAAAACATGAAAAGGGCATCTAATCCGTAAGACTTACCTGAGAAAATAAGACTGAATGTAGCAAAATGCAGTTGTCTAAAACTGTAGCAAAACCGTTTGGAATGAAGTATGAGGGATATAAAAAGTAAAGAAACCCTAGGTTTTAAGGAGGGAGATGAAGATGAAGAGGGAGGGTGTTTGTAGTTCCCAAGTGAACAAGTCTTCTTCTCTTTCTACAAAAACCGAGTGAGGAGAGGGAAGAGCTTTCTTTTGTAATTTTATATATTAAAATAAAACTTTTACTTAAAATGGTTAACGTGATACTTTAAGATCTTATAATAAGTGGAGATTTTGAGTTCAAGTTCCGTATATGATAAAAATAAAAATAAAAGGGGTTTCAGGTGGATCGGGGGGACTTTTACATCTAATATGAGTTTTCTCTTAACTGTGATTTCATGTTTCATACTTAAATAATTAAGATGATGAGTGGACCCGTAACCGTCGACGATCTAGTTGTTGTTAAAAAATGTATTATAAATTTTAGTTGAGGATCACACACGCTCTTTCATCCAGTGGGGAGGGTCACATGGTTTTGGTGGGATTTTCAACTTTTTTGATGCACCAACTCACCTAGTGACACTTGCGATGAAGGATGAATAATGTTAATGTTTCCTTCAAAAAGATTATCCTAGTTGAATACATACTTACATAAATAGTAACGTGGAATGGTTAAATGCTAGTTTTAGCATAAACGTTGTGTAGTCTAATCATGTGAATGTGTGTTGTAAAGATATTTTTAGTACTTAGGTTTAGAGGCTTATCAAGACTTATAAATTTGTTTCTGAACGAGCCAAAAATTTAAAAAAATAATATTAAACTACACATTATAAACCTTCAATCATTTATCCGGATTAGAAACCATCACCAATAAGCATAAAAAAATTATTATTGGTGGAGTTAACCTTTCTTATGAGTACTTTAATATTAAAGCCCCAATCATATGAGCACAATCCATGTATATTAATTCATTTCTAAAAAACGTGAGGACTTGAATAAAATGGAGGCCCAAAGCTAGGGTTTTAGTTGTATTGGGCTTGAGGCCTTAAGGCTTAAGCCACCCATATTGATTATCGAGTTTAGTCTCATGGGAGTCAGTGAGTCACTTGATAACGTATGAGTTAGATGTTTTAAAAAATAATAGTTTTGGTTACAATTTGTTTGAGAATAATTATGAAAAATCGTAAAAATGTTGTGTATCCGGCTAATGGTAAAATTATATTATGTTTTTATGAAATAAAGAGCTTACCTCTTAAAAAATTAATGAATACTCACAAATCTCCCGTATCTCCCTTTCCTACCCCCACCTTGTTATGTACAAAAATCGAAATCGAACGATCAAGAGAGCTAAAGTTTTAAGTACACGATTACTTCCACTTACATTTACATCCCTCATACTATGCTACATTTAAAAAACACCCATCTACTTATTTGACATGTATTACACATTGAGTCGCCCATGTCAATGACCAATCGTTAGAGATACCACCAAGCGTCTAAGCCCACCACCTTCAAGGGTGCTTGTTGTCCTTTCTACCCCCTCTCTCACCCTTTAACTAAAAATTGCTTTTATGAAAATTAAACGTAAAAGTATATTGTATATAAACGTGTCTGAAATAAGGCATGATACTTGAGAAAAATGAGTTTTTTTAGATTGAGTTGAAATGTGATCTTATAGGCTGGTGTGTTTTGGTAGCTTGGTGTTAATGATGTACTTTTCAGTAAAAGAATTACATATTCAAATCCTGTAATATGTAAGATCAAAGATAAGCTTACATCCCAGCCCAAAAAGAAACGAAACCGACAGTATCATAATGATTAATAAATTATTTAACCATAATAAATTATTTAAATGTACAATTATACTTAAGTTGTTTATTAAATGAATCAGAGATTTATTTTGAAAGATTGGGCATTGGGGTAAGGGTCGGGGATGGGCCCACAAAGTAAATCTAGACAGTTGAAGACTCAAAGAGTCAAAGGTAAAATAATAATATATTATAGGCCATACCATCGATGACATCGTATATAATATAAATAATAACTAGTGTTTTATCCGTGACGTTGTGTAAACTAGATTTCAAGCAACTAACACTGTTTATGTATATTACAGGTTGGCTCGAACCGATAGTAGATTGCGGCTACAAACCAAGAATAGCTGTCACGCTAGGATAACCGACACCAGTCATACAGCAAACGCAACAGTTATGCCAATGCATAAAGGGACCGATGACAATGGCATAACCGCTATAACTGCCCAACCGACACCGAAAATCCCACCTCAAACACAAAGGGGAGACAAAATGCCAGCATTTGACGGACACTGACACGATCAAAATCCGTCTCGGAACCAACAGATGAAAAGAGATATCACTAGCACGTTGACGCTCGACCTCAATCGCAAACAGGAGGCCAAGCGGCGACTGTCTCCAAGGCGTCCACCACCATCACGGTGGTCGGATTATTCATCGCAACGACCATCTCCAAATCAACCGGAAACACTACGTGTAGGGCTAGTCGGAATCGAAGACCCAACAAACAGGGATCTGTCGGGGCACGAAGCAGATAGGCGTATAGGACATGTAATCGACCGTGCCTCCACCACCATATGCCCAACATCGGCCACTGTCGTTGCCGGTCACAACATGGAACCCTAAAGCCTCCCTCAAACACATAAGCCAACATTGAAACCCTAGAACCCAGGCAAGGCT
>BJCO01461401.1:0-22627 GCA_018326465.1 Flaveria floridana | reverse complement strand
AACCCTAAATCGGGTTAGGCGGCGGCGGCGGCTGAAGACGGAGGCAGCGGCGGCGGAACGGCGGCGGCGGCGGAACGGCGGCAGAGGCAGAACCCTAGTTTGGTGGTGGTGTTTGTACTGATCTTCAATCACAAGAGCCTAAACTGGCTCTGATACCAGTTTTTAGGATCAGGTTTCACACACACACTGACACACACAAACAGTCTTTCTACGAGTAAATAATGAACACGACACACAAGATTTAGAGTGGTTCGGTCGATATGACCTACGTCCACTTTGCTGCAACTAGGTATTTTATTAATCAGGTGCTCAAAGAATTACAAGTACAATGATATCATTATATAGAGACTAATCTAGGGTTAGAAAACTTAATCCCTAAGTTAGGCCCAAGCCCACATAGAACCCATTAGGGCCGGCTGCCACTAACGAGCCTACAACCCAACAGGTTGTACATGAAGAGAACGAGGTGTGATTGAATTAAGGCTTTTACGACTTCAATTGGTATGGGGGTGGGGTCACCAAAATCATCCATCCCTCTGATTGAAATGAAAACAGGTGTTATTAAACAAAGCAATCAAAATGAGTTTGCACATAAATCAAGCAAAGGGTTGTCCTCGATGCTTCCTACGTTGTGCCTTTTACATTAATTAAGTGACAATTTGATTTGAGGTTGAACGATTTATGATATAGTTCTTAAAAATCACATGAAAATACTCATCAGGTGTGTGTGTGTGTGTGTTTGTATGTATGTGTGTATGCACACACACATATTGCATTTTGGTTGCAAAGTAACACAAGTTTCATAGTAAACCTGTATGAGAATAATCAAATACGAAAAGTTACACTTACAAAAATATATCTTTATCTTGATTTGAAGGTCATTTGGTGTTGATTCTTTTACCCTGACTTCTTTTACATTGTCATGTTGGGTTATAAAATATAGCTTTATGTGATTTGATTCCTCATGTGATTTTGGCTACTCAAAGTTTGATCCAGCTTGAAAAGAGCATCCAACTATGCTATACAAACTCTTGGTCTCAAGGTGCCACTTTAAGCGAAAATTCATGAACATTGTTAATTTGGTGTTGTTATTAAGTTTGCGATTAAGTTTGAGTTAGGATTTTTGGGTCATTATTGATTGGGGTGTTTGTGTGTAATCGATTTAGGTGCTTGTATTTGATGGCGAGATGATTTAGGTTACTCTTTAGGTTTATGCAATAGTTAATGTTATGCAACTTATTTGCTAGAAGGGGAGTTACAGTACCAGTGTGACAAGTCTCATAATCATCACAAAATGAGTAGTTGAATAAAAGGGTCAAACATGGAGTAGGGGTTAATTTAATTTATTTCATTTATTTATTATAACTAGGGATGATACACAGACGCGCGTTGCGCGTCTTTAAAACTGAAAAAATCGAATCAAGACTCAGTTAAATGCATATTGTTTCTACCATCATGGGCTTTTTTAAGAAAGGCGGAGTTTGTTCTCAATAAAAGACATAAGCGAACATGATTATTGATCTCAAGTTAACGTTTGGTTTCTAAAAAATTATTTTTTTGGCTCAGATCTGGGTTTCGGTTAGCATGGCTGCAACACAGGTTGCAGGTGTAAAACACCACACCTGCCGTCACCAAGTATGTCACGCCAATTAACCACTCAGCCACAGTCATCATAGCAATAACCAAGAAACCCGAAGCATACAAAAATAACACCTCAACAATTTCGAACAATCAACTAAAAGTAACGGAGGCACACAGATCTCAGATGACGTGTCGTCATCATTTTCGACTCATAAACACCGAAACATGGTGTATTATTGATTGAAAAAGGTTCAGCGTATCTACCCCTGTTCAACAAAAGCAATAGACCAACAACATGATCTAAGTTCCAGCCGACCTACGCATTTTATTCACATGAAAAATTTACCCGTCCTCTACCCATATTGACCCCAGTTCAAAATAAAAACACTATAATTCACATATATGCATAAACAAAAAAAACAAATATTTCAAGTTGGTGATACTAACCTGTGAAAGAACCATTGCTTAGCGCTGCAAGATTCATAAACCATAATCAGCATTATGTTGTACATGTATAATCCTAGTCACAAAAGGACATACAACATTTAACTCTTTATCGTTTCCACATTTGGTAGAAGAAGCAATCAACTGACTTAAATCTTATAGAAAACAACTCATTCCATCCAACGGTAAACTCGCAAATTCAAATCCGCAAAGTTTAATTAATTGCTTAAATCTTAATGAGTATAATTCATTTCACCCTAATGTAAGCATATAAGCAACCACATTTTTCTATCATGTAAACCTCAAAACTGTTTACCTGCCTATTCAAATCCACAAAGTCATGAATAATCAGATAAACAATTTTGCTATAACACCAAACACTATAAAAAATGTAAATAACACAGTTTTGTCAGTCAAAAAAATCTTGAAATGTAAGTGAACATAATTGTGTATGCCAATTGTCAATCTATTGCCATCTAAATGCAATCTTGTTACCAAATTTGGTGTTGTTTTCCTTCAAAAAAACATGAAATTCAATACGAAACTCGACATCCTGAGATCGAAAACTAACCTAATTAGTTCATAAAGTCATGAACAGCTAAGATCTAATTGTGTATTAGTGTATCACCTAAAGGGTTTCAAGATCCATCAAGTGCAAATTTAGGTCCAATAACAATATCAATATATCCAAATTTGATAGATCAGATCAACAATCAATGATACGATGATTACACCCAAATCGGTTAAACAGCAAAATAAGTTGTAAAAAATTGAAGAATTGAAGATCGACCCACCTTGAGGAACAGAGAGAAGGGGCTGAGAATCACAGTCGCAGTTGCAGGTAGGGCAGGAGAAGGCGGAGGAGGGGCGGCGTACGGCGGCGAATCCTTCAAGAAGATGCCAGTACAACGGTGGACCCACTAAATAACCCACCAAACCCACCCCCAATAATATTATTCCGACCTTCACGACGGCCGGATTACACGATCTGCCACTGTTCAATGCCATCTGATCCTCTGTCTCGATCACATACACACTGTATATATGTGTGTATACTGAAGTGTGTGTCTGTGTGTATGTGTGAAATTGCTATTGTGATGATGAAGAAGATGTGTGATGTTTGGTGTTGATCTTTGATAGTGGGAAAATAGATGCAAATTGAGGGGAAAATTGAGGTGTCTTTTTGATCGATCACCGACAGAATAATATATGTTTAACTATTTATGAGGAACGGGGGAGGTAAATTTAAACATCTTGATTTTTTCACTGCAAATTCTGCAATTTGTTTACTCTTACTCATATCAATTCACACGGTTATGGCGTCGTTGACACACTATACCACATCACGCCACGTACATATGTGTCAACAGTCACGACAAGTATATGCCGTGATGATGAGAAAATTCGGCATAAAGAGGGGGGTGGCGGCGATGATGCCGCTCGGCACCATGCCTTATCGTGGGCTCACGGCGGGTACGGGGCGTCCACCCTATAACTTATCAAGTGGGTAAACCGACACCCCCTAGGTGTTACTGTTTTAGAATAGTTGGAGATGGCACGATGAAGTTTAGTACTTGACAAAGTAAATAAAGAAAAAAGTAAGGTGTGCGGTGGAAGGAGTGATGTAATGTGTGCACTTGTTAATACCCACTAAATGCAGTGGAAACTTGGTGTGACATGTGAATAAACCACTGAAAATAATCTTACAGTCTAAGATAAATTACGAAATCTCATCAAATAATTAAGAGTTAATTTCAATTTTACTTCCTAAGGTTTAACAAAACTAATCATTTTCCTCTAAAAGATTAAAAACATCAATTGACATTCAAAAATTTTATAAGTTATTTTAATTTCAATCTAAAAATTTTATTATTTTAGATTTAAGTTAAAACATTGATGAAATCTTTGAACTAAATTGAAACAATTTATGAAACTTTTAAAAGTAAATTGATACATTTAATCGTTAAATCAATAGTTATTTTTATTAAAACTCAGAAGGTAAAATTAAAATTAACTCAATAATTAATAATGACACTTAGGGTTCAACTCATAATTATATGATTAGATTACCAGCTCGATGACATTTTTGTCTTAAATAGTGTCCTTATAAAAAGTTTAATCCCATAATAAATTACAGAATGAAGTTAAAAAACAATAATTTAGTGTATGAGTTGTAGCTCTATGATAATAAAAATCACTTTATTTAGCAGTTCATCAGCCCGAATAACCCTAAAGCCCATCATCGGCATCGTTGTCTATACACTGAACTCCGGCGAACTACTTTGCATCCACCACCACCGTCACCGCCACCGCCACCGCCACCTCCACCTGATATTTTCAAAAGTGAGGTTTCTGAACAAAATCACCACAGTCACACACTCTCAGATCAACACAACGAACGCAATGGACTTCGATATACCAACGGATCTCATCGCTAAAGCTCAGATCGGGTTCCGAGAAGCCGCCGGACTGTCATCTTTTGACCGGAAATCCACAGCTCTGCCGTCGGTTTCCACCGTCGCAGCGTCGATATCATCCTTAGACCCGTCGCCGTCGTCCCTGAGATGCAAATTCTGTCAAGGTAAGCTCCTGAGAGGCTTGCAGTCACTGATTTGCATCTACTGTGGGGAAAACCAGAAGAAGGATCTGCATCCTGACCCTATCTCCTTCAGCTCCACCCATGGTTATAGCTGGTTGCTTCAGTCGTTGAACTTCAATGGATCGGTTAGGGATTTTCCTCTGTTTATATATTCTAATTTCATTGAAATTCGTCGTTGTATAGCTCATTGTTGCAAATACACTTGGTCTTAACATAGATGAAGCTATATATACATGATCTTTTTGGTTAAGTTGATTTGGAGCCTCTTAGTTAGTTCATCATTTTAGTTAAAGTACTATTGCTAATCAAATAAGCAATAACCAACTGTATAGTGTATCGTCATGGATGATATCATTTGGTAAGTATGTTATGACCTAAACATGAATGATGAATCTGAGATTAAAGAATTAAGAGCAAGGTAGGAAAAACTAGCTAATTGCTCAATATGGTTTGAGTTTGTAGTCTGTACTACTTGATTGTTGAAATCGTGTGTCCACGCCTTTAGATTTCTGCTCTCGGTTTCAATTAAGGTAGATTTAGTTGAATAATCTGTTTACTCAAAAAGTGTGTATTCTTCTCTATCTCAGCTCTGGAGTACTGATCGTATCGTCCTGGCGGATTTATGTAGTAATTTAGGATGATAGTTTTTTATGATCATATCTGGTCCTTTGTAGTTTCGTTATCACCCTTCACATAGATTTTGATTTACTTTTAGGAAAGAATTGGGTCATTAGCTGAAGGAAGCGGAGGAAATGGAGGGCAGAGTCCTGCAGAAGATGAATTAACTATATCTGAGCTTCTAGATTTGAAAATTTCTTGGCGGGATGAGCCTGAAAAACCTGAAAATAATTTTAAGATCAAAACCTCTGAACACAACATTTCTTTAAATCCTGGTGCAACTGATTTTGATCACTTTTTTACAAAGTCATTGTCGAAGAGTGCAATTGCATCTGATGTACTCGAAGAACAACCAGTTTCCAGCAAAGCAGATCAAAATAAGGTCGTTGAGGGTCAAGAAAGTTTTACATCTGATTGGGATGCAGAATTTCAATTTGCAGATGCTAAAACAGAAAATAAGAAGTCTGAATCAGTCGACCTATCTAAAGGTGCTGATGCTGACATGTCTGCCCGCATGGATGTGGGTGCTGGACAGGCAGAAAGCTCTGATTTCAAAAAGCCAAATGATGATTCAGATCCGTTTGAAGTTGACCTTTTTGCCAACATGAGTTCTGCAACTTTTCCGCAGAATGAGCAGTTGGATGCAGTTGCTCAATCAAAAGATGGTTTATCTGGTGATCTAAACAATTATGATTCAGAAAATGTGGATGGAGACTGGTTTAGTGATGGTAATTGGCAGAAAAGTATTGTACAAAACACATTAAATGATGGATCCTTAGTGAATAATCCAAATGATACATCAACAGATGCAGTTATTCAGGCAAAAGTTGGTTTATCTGGTGATCTAAATGATTCTCATGAAGACTGGTTTAGTGATGGTAATTGGCAGAAAAGTAGTGTAAAAAGCACATTAAATGATGGAGCCTTACTGAATAACCCACATGATACATCAACACATGCAGTTGTTCAAGCAAAAGTTGGTTTATCTAGTGATCTAAACGATTCTAATTTTAAAAATGCGGATGAAGACTGGTTTAGTGATGCTAATTGGCAGAAAAGTAGTGTAAAAAACACATTAAACGATGGGTCCTTGCAGGATAATCCAAATGATTCATCAACAGATTGGTTTGATAATACTAACTGGCAGAAAGATGGTACCAACAACAACACAGCTACCATTAAAGATGATAATTTTACATTAAATGATGGGTCCTTTCAGGATAATCCGAATGATTCATCAGCAGATTGGTTTGACACTCCCAATAAAGATGAGAATTTATTTGGTATTAAATCGCATGCAAATGACATGATTCAATCTGAAAAGTCGGATCTTGATAATTCTGACAAACACCATTCAGATGTTACTGACTGGTTTCAAAATAGTCAGTGGGCGATTGGTGGATCTAGTTCTACTACCAATGTCATGGCCAGCAAAGATGACGGTGATGGGTTTGGTGAATGGAATTATTTCACAAGCTCAACTGGTAATCAAGATCCTTTCCAAGCATCCTGGAAAGAAAGTGGCAATGAGAAAGTTAATTTTGGTACTAGTGAAAAGATGTCAGATTTAAATTTGCTTCAATCTACAGTTGATTCACCGAAAGTCAATTTTGGTGACTTCTTGCAGTCAAATACATTATCTGGTGATAAAAATCCAAATGATACACTGGCAGTGCATGATATTTTTTCAGATGTATCTGCAGCAATGAGGTAAACACAGTTTTTATTTTCTTTTTCAGGAGTATTTTTGGTGTTGTTTTGAGTTTAGGACATTAAAAGAAATTTAAAAAATAACTTTCTTTAGTTTCTTAATCTTGTAAGTATTGAATCATATTCTTAAAGGGTGAAGTTTTGCTTTTTTTTATGAACAAAAGAACAATTCATTATTATCTTTTCAATAGAAAACTGGCTGTGGTCTTTTTT
The DNA here is from genome assembly GCA_018326465.1 of Flaveria floridana. NCBI lineage: Eukaryota > Viridiplantae > Streptophyta > Magnoliopsida > Asterales > Asteraceae > Flaveria > Flaveria floridana. Next base: position 15,462 of record BJCO01461401.1, on the reverse strand, counting down.
CTCTGCACTAAATACCTACATATCCAGGAATGCCAACGCTGAAGCTGGAAATAACTCTCAGGGATCAAAGAATGACGAAACTACCCTTAACAAAACCACAGGTCCAAAAGATGATGTACAAATCCTGATGTCACAGATGCATGACCTGTCATTCATGCTTAAAAACGAGCTTTCAGTTCCCTCAAAGCGCGATAATATTGGCGCATCTCACAGTTAAAGACCAAGGGGAGATGCATGTGTACATTTGATATTCGGTACTAGGTATTTGAGTTTGGTTTTACATGGTTTAATGACATTATTAATCCTCTTGTTGTACCACTTGTATACTTTTGAGCTGGATTATTGAGATAATAGTGTACATAGCTAAATTGATCGTTGAGATTCGGTTCAAACTTTGCTTGATTGGTACATCTATGATTTTTATCATGATTCTTGCTGTTTTTGGTTGATTTGTTTTGCATTCATTTGATGGTAGAAAGAAGGCTACCAAACTACCTTCTTGTTGTTGTGGTTTAACTTGAGTTGTTGATTATTTGGTTGATTTGTGTTAGGGGTGTTCATAAAATGTGTAAACCGATGGAACCACCTAAATCGAAGCAAGTCGACCAGCCCACCTGTTTGAGGCTCACGCAGTGGTCTTGGCTGTTTGACGGTTTAACAATCTGGTTTGAAACTTGTAACTGGCCTTTTAACTTTTATTATTGATCTATCGTTTTTTCTATTTGGAAATATTTAGTTATGTATACCATAACCATACGCAATCGGCGAGTATTTTCGGTTCATAACAAAACTATTGAGGAGATCTGGCCTTTTAACTTTTATTTAGCGAGACCCTCAGCTACAATGTTCACACTAGGATTAAAACACCCAATAAGAAGAAAACACAACTTATCTTGACAATCAAAGTATAGTATACCACAAGAATCACAATGCAATACTTGATCAGATAGCACATTCAAAGCAATCAATAGTTATGTATATATTTTGTAATTGTAAATCATATTTAATAGTTGAAAAATCTATAATACAAACTTATGATTATGAAAAATAAAGATGGTTCAAACTGGTAAAACCGGGTGGTTTGACTTGTTTTCTAAAATTGTAGTTAGTGATTTGACCTAGAATATTCGTTACAACCGAAACAGACATGGTCTCTTCATTTTTGGGATTTCACAAGCAACATATTTTATAGATAAACCGGTGTTTGAACACCTGGTTATAGCTTTGCATCCCTGCCAATTGGTTCTTATAGCAGCACAGGTTGAATCTGTTTTTTTGCCATGATGTTGTGCAGCATCTGATGAGCCAGACCTTTGGTGACTAGCGTCTCACGTGTTCATTCTACTAAACATTACTGATTCACAATCAAACATCTCTGTGTAGCTAGTTTTGGGGTTGTTTGGATGTGCGTTTTAAAATTGATCATTAGTTATAATCTAATGCGTAACTGTGATAAATGGGCGTGTTTGGTTATAGAGGCTTTTTAACAAACTCTAAACTAGTTACCCGTTAAAGAATGTTTTCCAGGAGTCGTTTTCAGAAACTTTTTAACAATCACACATCCCTTGATACTTCTTTTAAATTTACATCATTGTCCACCATGAAAAAACGGTTTGGTTAACTGCCTGGCATGTGCATAGGCTAATTGTAAGCCATTCTTATAAACTCAAATTACTTGATCTCTCAAATATTCCAATGTATGGGAAGCGAATCATTCCAATCGGTTTTATATGCATTTCTACAAGTTTAATGTTCGCTACTCCAAGAATTTACAAATCTTGATTCGAAACAATATTCTTGTATTCAAATCATACATCATACATAAATGATAAATCACATATACTATCATCTACAACAATTGAGACGATCTTCTACATAACTGTACAAACAACAAAGCCAAAGCTCCCGATTTCCAGATCGTTGACGACGGGATCCCATATCTCCCATTCCGAAACAGCCCTTTAAAGAATTCCCAAAAGCATAATAACACCCAAACACTACAAAACATCTCCCCCAACCCTAATTCTAACACCCCCATCCAGTTTCCACTATAGTCAATCTTTAACAGTCTTAACATGCCGTTGACCAACGCGACCATGTTGACCAGTAGAATGACGACACCTGGAATGATCATGGGTGAATTGTCATAAGTAAACCTGCCAGCATTTTCATTATCATTATCATCATCGTTATTACCATCATTCGACTTGTGTTCCTTCTGTGTTACTTCAAATACTGTGTCGGATAAACCCATGAGCTTTAGCATTACACTTAAAAACCCGAATAACCATGCTGTCATAGCATTCACTCTCCCCATTCTCTGCAAATTCCACCACATACGAACCGATACACCTATGCGTTTGCACTCCCAAAAAGAATAAAGAGTGTACGTGACAAAAGTACCCATGAAGATGAAAAAAGCGCGTTCGTTGATCTTGGGCAAAAAGTGTGAGCCTGTGATGATGCAATATGCAGGAAGAGATGCATAGCATAGCTCAGGAACTGAACGTACTGCCCATAAACAAAACGAAAAATAACCAAGGGCTTGTCGAAACCAAAGGTTTCCTTTCATTGTTAGAAGTAACGGGTTTTTATCAGTGAATAAGTTTTCAAAAAGCCCCGTGGCCCATCTTTTCTGTTGTGTTAATGAAGAAGGAAATGTTGTAGGTGCACAACCAAGAAAAGCAAGCGGGTCAGGTGAGGTAAAGGCGGATCTCCATCCTCTCCCGTGGATACTGAGTCCTGTTAGAACATCTTCTGTTGCAGATCCATAGAGCCAACCAATCTGAAATATATTTTAGAATCTATTAAGCGATATCATAGTCGATTTTACTATGCCCAATGCATCTTTAAAACAACAATAAAGGGCTTTCTTGTGAGACCCCCTATGAAATACAAGCATGAGTATTTGAACTTTAACTACGTTAAAAGAACAGGTAAATAGGTAACTTCACTTTACTCTTAAATGACCAGTTTCTCGTTGCGGTTGGTACTAAAACAATCATCTAATATTTGATTATCTGGCCTTATATATTAATCACATAATTCATCTTAGTCACCTGTGTACCCCAGGAGGTGCCATACTCATAGCTAGAGCTTGCAACATGGATTGCAGCCTCAATGAAATCAGAAGGACAGCTTCGGTTTTCTATCTTTGAATTTGATTCTGATAATATTCGCGCAGCTGATTCTCTTAATTCGATCGATTTCCCAAAGATTTTATGTAGATCTTCATTACTGATATTATCTGTTTAACAAAAGAAAATAATAAGAGTTAAAATCAAGGGTTAGACAAGCATTTACTACCCAAAAATAACCATGAAGAGGTTAAATACATTGACTAGCATATATACCAGATTTTATTCTATCGTTTGGAGATGAACCATACATAACCTTTCGTCTGTGAAAACAATTTGATCCTGCGTAGACGGTCCCTTGAATTGATGATATTCCAGTTGCAAAATACTGATTTTAACATGATAAAAAGGTAGAAACTAATTAGTTATGGTGAATTTATTAGAAAAGCAACTAGTTCCCTCACCATACTCACCACATATATGTTTCTTCTTACATATAGCAACACTAAGGAGGTGTTTGGATATTATAAAATGATAAAAAAACATATTTCTGTAAAAGAAGAGAGAATTTTGGTGAAAAGGGGATAAAAGTCTTCTCAAACTTGATAAAAAGAAAGAGTGATTAGTAAATTATTCAGTTTTGTTTCAACTTATATGAAACTAGTTATCCAAAATTTTTATCCAAACGTTTAAAAACTTATTACTTCGACTTCTAATCGCAATAACCAGATAATGTGGGATCTTTGAACTGGTACTAGAAGAACGAAACGTCAAGAAAAGATAATCAAACCAAACATACGCACATAAAGATTAGCGAGTTGATTCCCAAACGGGTCATCCTTCAACCCATCATAAAAAGCCTGAGGGAACTGGAAAAAAGCACAATTTTCTTCCTCCTTGATACCAAACACCAGACACATTGCATGAAGAAAGACTTGTGGATTATTTGCATACATGTCACAATCTACATTCAACATCAAAGGTGCATTTGTCATTACTCCGGAGACTCTTGCCTGCTCATCATATAGAAAGGTTAGTCAAATTACATCCGATACATTATCTCTAACAAATAATACACTTATATTTTCGAGCAGGTGTAAGGAAACAAAAATAAAGCCTACTAACCAGAACATTCATAGCTCCAGCTTTGTAATGATGCCGATGTTTGGGGCGCTTCTCTCTTGAGATGTATATTACATGGGGCAGATCGCTCGGAGTACCTTCTTTGTTCTCGGATATAACCTACAACAGTTACCAAATGGAACATAAATCCTAGGTTGCCACTAAGAGAACCGCATTCTAGACGACGAAAACACCATGATTTTAACTGCCAGTTTGTAGCATAATCTTGGAGCTCAGCTAATACCTTAATTCATTTCTCATAATTCAATAAACAAATTATTTTTCATAATTACCAAATGGAACATATATCCTACAAGATGAAATTTTGACACAACCCAATGCTCAAAATCGTTACTAATTCAACCAAACCAACATTATCACACCGAAATCCATCGTCTTTTAACCACACCATGACTCTTGTAACATGTTAGTCTCATTGGGGCATTTAATCAAACACCTGGGTAGCAACATATCTCCAATCCTAAACTAATTCCTCTCACAATATAAGTTGCTATTGAGATGTCGTCCCATCTATCTGTTTGATTATAAAGATAATTTAGCTCATCAGTTAAAGATTACTCGATTATGCAATCTAATTTCTCTATTTGACCATCAATAATTTCTGGGCCCATATCAAGATTTGATGATATCTTATAATCATATAATGATCAGATTATATGCTAATGATAGGAGGTCGTACCTTGATGATAGTTGGATGGTTGGAGCGGTGGACACCAGAGAAAACAGCAAAATCTGAATCACGTTCACATGTGAACGGCCTCTGAGCTGCAAGATCGATCTTCTTGTAAAGATCACCATATTCCTTCTGCAATATTATCAGAAACGAAAGAGGATGTGAGTTTGTTGAATGTCAGATTGTCAGGTTACCGTAGAATAACGTAGAGAAATTGAGACTTGCTATCTCTGTATATCATCTTCTGGAGTTATACACCTCATGGATTTTATAAAAAAAAAATTCTAAAATAGTAATCAAGTTTTATTATTGTTTTAATTAGTTTACTCATAAAGTTTTTTGTCACAATCAGATCACTAAAGTTTGAAGATTGTTTTAATTATATCATTCATAAGTTGCAAAAAATTATAAGAAACTAAAATGTTTAAAAAAGTTTACGATATTTACAAAAAACTGAATTACTTTAAAAAATTGTGAATTATTTAAAAAAGTTAACAATATTAATAAAAAACAGAATTATATTGAAAAATTTATGAATTATTTAAAAGTATTTAAAAATATGCGTGACTTAATTAGAATACTTCTAAAACTATAGTGACCTGATTGGAACAAATAAAAATATTAGTAACCTAATTGGAATACTCTTAAAACTTTAGTAACTTGCTTGGAACAAATAAAATATGAGTGATATAATTGAAACACTGTTAAAACTTGCAATTATTACCTTCATCCTTTTCCATTCTTGTTGAAACTCCAACAAATCATCTTCTAAAGGGGTGGACTTAGAGTTGAAATATCGAAATGGAGCTCTAACTTGAACATTATACTTTTTGCAAAAGGGGACCCAAAGTTTTGCAAATTTTGTGGTCTCCACAAGGGAATAGAATGTAAGAGGTGAGCAACCATCGTCAGACAGATAAAGAGCTAACTTGTCAGCCGGATAATCAACCGCTAACAACGATAATACTGTGTTCATTGTTATGATACATGGTTCAAGGACGGGGTCTGCAGTAGTGACAAAAATATCAACTGCTGGAAACTCTGATTCATTTACCCTGAAATATAATATTGTTAGAATCATCTACAAGAAATCAACAAAACAACAAGATGACAAAGTATTGGAATCGAATTTACCTCTTCAAGAGTCGTTCAGGGTATGTTATCATGGTTCTTTGATTCCATTTGACACAAACAGAAAGAATCCAGTTGAAAGTAAACCATGACTCGCATAGGAACGCAAGCAGCCATAGGAGGTAATGGTCTTGGTTTATGAAATAAACCACCCGATAAACAAGGAGGGAGACGAGAAGGGAAAGAACCACAAGCTCTACGGCTCGAGCCTTCGTGTTGTTATGGACTATGGTTTCTTGTAGGGGTAGACAAATTGAGTCTTGAGTGTTTGTAGCCATATATAGTGCCAACAAAGTTGTAAAGAATGTTGCTTGTGAACAGTAGCATTACTCATGTGTTGAAATAGGTCTTTATAGAGGTTTTCTTAGTGTTGAAGAAAGTATCCAAATGTGAATAGAATACAAAAGGAATTTGAAGTGTATCATCCACAACTTACTCAAAGGTTGAGGTAGGCTAGAGGATGTACGTGGTCTACATTATTATCTATTATATGATTAGGTTTATGGGTGGTGGAAAAACTTATGAAGACGCTAATATTATTATTTTCAATGAACTTTTAATAACTTTGGCGGCTTAGAAGCTACGTGAAAGTAATCCGTTTTTACAATAATATGTTATAGGGTTTTATAATTATATCAGTAGATCTCATACACCTTTCAGACTTAAGGTATTTATTTGGTTTTGTTTTGAGTTATTATGAATATTTGAATCGGGTTGAAAGTAAATACATATTTCAACTTATTGGGATTCAAACATTTGAATTCTTATTGATTTGAATAACCAGAATTATGAGAAAAATAATATATATATATATATGATCAGGATCATTACAGAACTAATTTTTTTTCAGAAGCAAAAGAACCATTTATTTACACAAATGTAAATGACGAACCATTGAGTTACATATATGTAGGTTAAGTTTGGTAATAAAGAAAATATACATGTACTTTGTTATAAACAACTAATTTAAATTCAAATAATCCAATTGGGTTCGGTTTGAAATTCATATATGTTCAAATCCGGTTCAAAAACTTAATTTGGAATGTGGTTCTGACATAATCCGAATACTTGAATAGGAATATTCGTACTTTCAGTTTTGTTATGGTAGAATATGATTGTTTTGACCCAATCTGTTTTCAATCATAGTGACGAAAACCTTTGGATTCGTCACTCTTATAGATGCATAAAATGCCATCTGTTGTCGGGGACGTGAAGGGGGGCGCAACCCACGTGGTTGTCCACCCTGGTCACAAACACCGTAACAAAAAGGCGCGAACCGGGCGCGATATGGTTGGAAGAGCCACTCACAACATACGTGAATAGAGACCCTGATAGAGTCCTCTACACAACACCCGGTCTAACTTGTGATCCATCACCCTCTAAAAATGCATAACCCTTTTGTGAATACTCTCATGCGTCACTTTTCAAGGTGAATACAATTTTAAGGTTGAAGAAAATAAAAAGACATAATATTTATCGTATTTATTTGTATATTTTTTTAAACCGTTATTGTATATATTATTCTAGATAAGATGTATGAATTATAACTCATATGATTTATTTTATGTACAAGAAAGTGTATATAAACTTGATACACAAAGTATATAAAGAAACAAGACGTGTTTAATTATTCAGTCTATAATTATTTTAAATGCATTAGTATAATTGTTTATAAACTCATAGAGTCATACACGCCAATACTTTTATAACGTTTTGCCTTACATTTATAAATGCACCCATCTTTTACAAATTTATAAGTGGTTACGTTTATAAGTGCTTGACACTTGTTAAACTCATATAAAACTAAAAATAATTGTTGGTGTGTTCGATTTTATTATAAATCTTATATAAAAACCAACAATGTTTTAAATTTGAGTGTTTCAAGTAAGTTCTCTTAACTAGTTAGAAAATTAGGCCTAGTGGCTAAGGGCAAAATGTGATATCACATTTGAGTTTATATCCACATATAAGAAACGATGGATATGTGCCCATTTTTTATACCCAACCATTAAATTTGAGGTGTATATCTAACTTAGTCAAGAACCATTACAACAAATTGTGGCATACTTTTGATCAAAGTTTGATCGCGAGTTGGGTTAAAGGATAACCATTGGCTAGTGACGGGATAAAAGAGACGATCCAAACAAACACATATCACTCACATCCACATTCTAAAGCAAGTCGGATGTTCGGCTCAATTGAAGAAATCAACGTCAACTTAAGTTGTATGTTTATTGTATTAACTTCTGGCTTTTATTTATTTGTTTATATTTTTGCGATACATATTAGCTTTTTTAATAGTTGAAGGGTAATTGATGATGATTTTTTTTTAGAGTTTTGATGGTTTAAGTTTTAAACGCTATCATAGTAAAACAATCATTCGTCACGAAAATTTTTCAAGATTCAAAACCATTAAAAAAAAAGATGCTACATTTTAACCACCTTTTATATATTTATTTTTATTACCAATATTTTTTTAACTTTTTAACTTTTTAAAGTTATAAGATTATAGTAAAGAAGATAAATTTAAATATAAAGTTTTTAAATCAACAAATCTTTAATTTTAAGAAATTTAAACCTATAAATTTATAGATAGCTAGATTGTTTTATAAAATTTGTACACACACATATAAAATATCTTTTTAATTTTTAACCTAACCCATCCGGCCTCACCCCTAGTCCCACCACCACGTTTGATGTAGTTCTTCCACAGATGCGATAACTCTAGAAACCAAACCCTACCAAATGGCTACAAATGGTAAAACTTGCGACATTGCCCAAAACAAACCCCGAAAGTGTTATAGAGGATGATCAAAATAGTAAATATTATATCAAATGAAGAAATAGTATCATCTTTAAGTAAATATTATCTTAAATAGAATATTCTTAGATGATAAAAATACATTTTTCTAATTGTCATTTGATAGTAAAACCTTTCCCCATAGTAACAAAATTCATGGGGAAATATCAATATATCAGTATCTTACTACTTTAATAAAAGAGTAAATGAGGTTGTTACGTGTCAGCATCATATTTATTCTCAGCAAACTTTTCTCGTTTCTCTCTTTTATTAAATAACTATATTAAATACTAATAATATTATTTATTTATTTTTATATTATAATTAGTTTTTTAATAAACTAAAAAAGAGATCTTTTTATTAATGTTATTTCTACTATTTTTACATAATAATTGGTTTTTTAAAGTAATTTTTTTATAAAATAAAAATAATTAAAATAGGAAGTTATAGTAAGGAAATTTTTTAAAATGAAAAAATTTTTAAAAAGTCATTTTGAAACAAAATATTTAATTTATCTTTGAAAAAACAAAAATTTTAAAAAGTTCATATTATTGTTCTATTATTTATAGTTATTAATCATACGTAATTCCAATAATATCATGTCTTAGTATATCGTTTTATAATTAATAATTTTTATTATATTTAATATTTTATTTATTTAACCCATGTAATATACGGGTTTACTAAAGCTAGTAATTATAATAAAACACTCTAATTTTATCTTTAATTAATTCTTAACTTTAATTTTTATCTTTAACTCTTAACTTTAATAATAAAAGTTAATTCTTAACTTTTATTATTAGAAAAAATAAAACGGTTAATTATTAGATAATATCAAGGCAAGTTATCTTCAATGTCTTCTAGAAGTTGTTTATTTTGATTTTTAAATTCTCATTCCCTTTTTGGCTTTAATATGCAAATCTTTAATATTGCCCTTATCCTTGACAACTGACAAGCTAGTAATAAATGTCGTTATGCAACCAAACAAACATACTTCATTATCGGATCAATGTCACCGTTTTTGAACCACCCAAAGGCCAGCCTATTTTGAGTGTTTGTCTCACTCACGAATAGAAAACCACTAAAGTGGACAAGTTGACCACACAAATTACCAAAGCTAGCTTATTCATCGCGTTACGTGACGAGAGTTTGATTGTTTTCCCCTGGTACATGACGTTTGGTCGCTATCGGTTCTGCTTAACAGAACCCATAAAAACAAATATCAATACAGGTTTTGATGGTATCAATGCTGGAAGTGATGATTTTCGCTCATAATCATTATAGTTCGTTATGGTAACACATGGTGAGTGCATTCACTACATATAGCCTAGGATACCAAAAGATACTTGATTTTGAGTACAACTTTGTTTATATAAAATTCATATCGAAACGTTGAAAAAGGAAACTATATTCAGTCGGGAATTCCGAATTTTTAAAAAAGTTAACCAGTGAAAGCTATTTCCTAGCGCTGTGTGGCGGTAATATAGTCGTTTTCTTCAGCGCTATACGATTTGAGTTTGATCATTATTGTCTTGGCTTGTCAAAACCATAAAAACTAATACTACATTTGGTTCTGATAAAAAGCATTAATTACCAACAACAATGTTTTTCAATAATAATCGTTTCAGTTTGTCACGACACCGTAATATCAAAAAATACTCGATTTAAAATACAACTTAATTTTCAAAATAATTATATCGGAACATTGGCAAGAAAAAAATTATGCATTTCATTTCTTAAAAACCCGATGAACAAATCTTAGTAAAAGAAAAACAAAACTATTAGAAAATTAGACAACTTTAGAACGTAAATTATATATATAGCAAGAAAGGTGAGAATGAAAAAAAAAGGTAAAAACTAATTCCATTCAACTTTTATGAAAAAAGTGAAGCGTCCTAAACTATACTATTCAACCTTATGAGCTTCAAATATGTAACTAACGTACATCGGCTAGATTAATCATTTTTAGACATTTATTTTTTTCAGAATAACATTTATCTTTTTCACCAATAAAATAAGTAGACATGACATGTTATAGTGAAAACCGCAAAGTTTAAGCTCATGAAGTGGACGATCAAAGGTACAGTATGTTCGATTTACTTAATCTTAAAGGTTTATTGAGCTTTGTAATAAGTAAGTTTTATAAATACATTGAATAATTCATATGCTACATTTAATTTATTCAGTCAGATTCTTAAATAACTTAACACAAGTTTGTCAAACAGCTTCTCAATTCGTTCTCCCTTTTAAAAGTATGCAATTTACTTTGAAAGATGAGGCTTTGACGTAAATTGCATGCTCACGGTCATATGCCATGATTTAACTATGTCTACATCACTAGTGTAAACTACATACTCTAATACGTGTACTTTTTATTTAGTTTAGAAATTCAATGTTTATGGTTGAAAGTAAATTACCCAATGTTCATTTTGATAATTTTAATGATCAGAAAATCAATAAATCTTCCAAGTACACCATGCGCTAATAAAATTGATTTTTAACGATAGGAAAAAAAATCATCAAAGCATTAAAAAGTATATTTGTAAAAGCATTTTTTTTTTGAAAGATTAATTTCTAATTGTGAAATCCTTTACCAAATTAGTTGTTAGTGGGGTTCGAACCCCCAACCTCCATGTTATTTTAATGTTTGTCGGTAAAAGTGCATCTGATTTGTAAGAATTACAACCACATGTATACTTAGATCCCCATATCTTTTATGCAATATTACTCAAACAAAAGAAAATGTGAATTTGTATATTGCCACAATCAAATTTTGTTGACGTAACAAAATTAGGCACTAAGAAAGCTCTGTTTGCCAACCATGTAATAAAATCACATTTTGAACAAAAGAGTATAAGTTCAACTTGAATTTTGAAAATAAATAAATAATTATATAGTACTTGATATAATTTATATTCGTAACTAAATTTGAATTATTAAACTTAACTAAATTAAATCGGTTTAGTCAGACCATCTTCTTTAAAAAGTAAATTTAATATGATAATTATAATCATTTGAAGCTCAAATAACATCATACATGGTGACGACTACAAAGTATTAATATAACTTTACGTTATGATACCCATATATCGTAACATACGCAAATTTAAATAATACCACCACTACCACCGACGACATCGATAAAAAAAATAACAACAATAAAAAGACTAATAAATTACAATAACAACAATAAAAAAATATTAGTTATAACAACAACATCAACAAATGTGGAGTTCTCCCAACTATTATTTGGAGTATATGAAAAGCAAGAAATGATTTAATCCACAATAGGAAAGCCTCGACGACAACTAGTATTCTCAATATTGTCCGGTTTACCCACGAGAAACTTAAGGATTTGCTTATGGTTGGTCGGATGAAAACTTCTTAGGAAGGTCACCTAAGCACGTTTAACTGTGGAGTTATCCTCTCATCCACAGACAATACGCTCAAAACACGTTGGTGATATTAGAGGCAGGAAATTCCTTATGAATCAGAAATCTCTAACATCCACGACTGATGTATGATTCCTCCAGAGTGTTACATTAACATTAGCTTGTAGCCTTCAATAATAGTGGTGGTTGTAATTCTTGTTGCTATTTTACTAGCCGTTTAATGAATTTCACCTAGCTAGCCGTTTAAAAAATAAATAAATTTTCATTCTTCTAGAAACTCCAAGATCATCTTCTAAAATTTGAATAGTGAGTTGAAACTGATAGTTATACTTATTGCGAAAAGGTACCCAATGTTTTGCATACTAATGCGTCTCAAAACAAGCAAAATTTAACTTGTTTGACAAATAATTTACCGTCGATAAGGATAATACAATAATTATTGTTATGATTAATGGTAATATGATGGGGTATGCAATGTGACTGTTGGAAACACATATTCTTTCACTCTAAAGCACATTTATTCACCAAAAACACAAACACGAGAGGCAGAAAAGATACATGATGGGGTCCGCAATACGATTATTCACCAAAATGCATATTCTTTTAGCTTGAAGCACATTTGTCACAAAAAAACACAAGAAAAAAAAGATAATCTTTTTACTCTTACATCTAATCAAAATATAGTTTAACTTGTATCTTTTATGTATATACATAAAAAATGACTACTTGTAAAGAGATATCACACTAGTAGTTTTACTTAAAAAGATGTTAATAGCTTTTAAAATACATAAGGTATGCATGGACGCTAATTAGTAATTACCTATGATCTCGTGGTCTAATAGTATAGTGTTTGACTTTCACAATAATAGTGAGTTTTGATGCTTGCACGTGCAAGACAAACAATATTTCAATGTAAAATAATTGTTCTTCAAAAGAATGTTGGACGCTAATTAAGAAGAAAAAATACATTTGAATCTTCTAACCATCGAATGCTTGAGTAGCTTTATGTCTTGAAACCCTTGCTTATGAATCGGCTTGAACATCAAAAAATAAAATAACCCCTTTCGTATAATTCACCTTGTTAAAAAACTTTTGAATAACTACTAAATACAACTTAACATTTCTTCGAAAAACTAAAAGATCTTTATATGTCGTTGATGGTTAGAAAAAAAAGCTACATCGCCACAAAAATACTATTTATAATATTAGATACTAACATTTAAGACTCGTCCGAAGGCCACCCTAGAAACTGAGTGGCAGTTCGACAAGACTCGTTTGGATCTTCTAGTAGACAAAGAGGAATTGACCCGGAGAGGGGTAATAATACATGTCCTATTGTTGCACCCTCTCAACCGATGCATACGTGAAGATTAGCAATGCAAGAGAAGGGGAACACAAGGTATTAATGTGACGTGAGCATGATAGTTTGTTTGCGGTTCAAATTAAGTTTATTTCGTGTAGCGGTTTAGTCACTATCAAGCTAGTATAGTCATTGAAGTTTTAATTTATAAAGCTAGTGTAGTCATTAGTTGAAATATTGAGTCGACAGTTATTTCCTTATTAGTTATTAAGCTTATATAACGTAATTGAAGTTTTAATACTAGCGTATGTTAAAAGAATGAATCAAGTCTAATCTCCCTACTCTAATAAAAGGATATATTGGGATGACACGTGTCAACATTACAATCATCTTCATTAAAATTTTCCCGCTTCTCTCTCATATTAAATAATTACCTTAATTACTAATAATATTATTTAATACTTTTTTAAATTTAATAAATTAAGAAATAGATCTATTTATTAATGTTATTTCTAAATAATTTTTTTTTATAAAATAATAAATTTTTTTAAAGCATAAAACTTTTTTTAAAATACGAAATATTTTAAATTGGTATTTTTAAAAAGTAAAGAAATCAATTTTTTTAAAAACAAAAATAATTAAATTTGAGAGTTATAATAAGGAAATTTTTATAAATAATATTTTTATTCGGTTTGTTTTAAAACAAAATGTTTACTTTTTTCTTGAAAAAAAATTAATAACAAATTTTTTAAAATTTGATATAACAGTTTTATTACTTATAATCATTTCTCATATATAATTTCAGTCATATCATATTTTAAAATATTATTTTATAACTAATAAATTTTATTATATTATTATTTTATTGATTCAACCCGTGTAACACACGGGTTTACTAAAGCTAGTAAGTATTAATATATGAGAAACGGGTTACTGGAAGTTTGGTTAATTTATTGGTAGGCCCATATAAGGTTATTTAATCTAAGCCCAAGTTCCTGTAAAAAAATTAAGACATTTTGGGCTTTTTACAAGAGTGACCCAAGTGACCCAACTTAAAAAGGTAAACTTCAGACAGATTGTGCTTTTATTGTAAAACTTTGGTTTAACTGGATTTCGATATTTTCCAACAGATTTTTTTAAAACGGCAAAGACGCATGTATTAATGTACTTTTAAAACGGTTCGCTCAAACCGTGACCTTTTATCTTATTTTTTAAAATTTTGTTAAGTAAATATTTTTATAAAAAAATACCTCCATGAACCGGTGGTAATGGGTTTCGAGCCCACACCACTCCCTTGTTGCCTTACCGTCTTAACCGGTCGGAACGGGCGGTCGGAACGGGAGTGGTTCACTGAAAGGTATTGAAAACAAATTATTTTAAACTAAACTGGACCAAAAGGTCACGGTTTGGGCAAACCGTGACCCCTTTGTTCCGCTGTGACAGTTTGATGACAAAAAGTGTCATCAAACTTTTGTCAGAACCCTAACCGTGACGGTTAGGCCTAACCGTCACCTTTTGGGCTCATAACCGTGACCTTTAAGGCAAACCGTGACATTTAGCTTTTTATTGTTAATATTGTTTCTATTATTATTATTATTTCTATTATTATTATTATTATTATTATTATTATTATTATTATTATTATTATTATTATTATTATTATTTCTATTATTATTATTATTATTATTATTATTATTTCTATTATTACAATTATTATTACTATTATTATTACTATTATCATTACTATTATTATTATTATTTTTATTACTATTATTATTATTATTGTTACTATTATTTGTAGTATTATCATTAATAATATTATTATTTCTATTATTTGTACTATTATTTTTGTCATCATCATCATCATCATCATCATCATCATCATCATCATCATCATCATCATCATCATCATCATCATCATCATTATCATCAAATAAAGGGATCTT